>JAUMTR010000022.1:6310763-6324253 GCA_032270685.1 Microctenopoma stevenorrisi | reverse complement strand
ATCAACTAGTTAACTCCAAACACCTGCAGAAGATTCCTGAGGCTGTTAAAAACTCCCAGCCTGGTTCTTTACTCAAATATAAATATATGTATATAAATCTTCACATGGGAAACCAGCATGTTAATAACACAATGACATCTCACCGTGTTGCACTTGGTCCCACACACCACCTGCCGGTGGTTGAGCCACTGAGAAGCAAAGACCTTGTTGAGTCGCCCAAGAGAAAACTCCCTCTCCTTGAGGATGCCAGGAAGCCTTCCAGCTGCAAAGCCACGCAGGCTCCGCTGGAATCGCAACTCATGCTGCTGTTGAGGCCTGAACTCCCGCCCGCGGAGGGCACATACCACCGAGTGCCGGCTGCACCACCACTGCTGGGCATGACGTGATGAACAAGAAACACGGTTCCGCTTATTTGGTGACTGACACCAACCCAGCTGAAAGAAAGGGAAAGCGATCAGTGATCAAATAATCAGTGATCAAATAATTAACTGTCAGCTAGTCACGGTGTCTTACTTAGCAAAAAGAAGAATTTTCTTTAAAGAATTTTTAAAGAAACATTTTTGTAACTGTATCATATATAAACTATAAATGTATTATTATTTTAAAGACTGGCTTCACAGTGTATATATGTTGTGCTTCACTTCTGGTTTTGCGATCCTATCTTTTAGTTTTGTGAATGTCAACAATAATGTAACATTAACATCTGCCATGAGATGTAAATCTATCTGTACACTGAAATTTTGCATTGTTAAGAAAAGCTTGGATCTATGTCCCTGAGTCACAGATTGACAACGATGATATATAATTCCGTAAAGACAAACCAACTGACACTACCAACCAGGCTCTTGTTAATATCAAGGCATGTTCTGTGATGTTACAACTGTGCCAAAGAGATACTACATCTAGATATTTGAGGTGATTGATGTTTGCAAATTCAGGCCAATGCCATATTCTAAAGCTGAAGTGGAGTTAGTCTGGATACAAATTTGATTTGCGAACTCACAGCTAACGTTAACGTTAGCTAGCTAGCTAGGTAAACACTACAGTTTCGATTATTAACTAGTTACTTTAAATTATACTCAGACAATCTAGAACACATTTCAAACTAGCTAAAATAAGACTAGAATGTCACGGAAGTCCTGTACTGATCGAGAACATGTATCTACAAAAAAGTCATTAGGATAAACGCGATGACATCTGGAGAATGAACCCGAATAAGATATGTAGCTTTTTAGCTAACGTTAGCTGTTGTATTGATAACGGACTACCGTTGGCTAACGTCATGCTAACACAAATAGAAACACAGTGTTTTTCTTTAAACAGTGTAGTGATGTCTGCTTTGTCAACACATTGCACTGATAATTTGTTAAAATGCCACCAATATTAGGCCTTATACATAGCTTTTTTTAAGCTAAATCAGGCTAGCCCAGGGCTAGTTAGCATGCTACCATAACTGGCAGGCCATCTAGGTAATATGCATTCGCACCGGTTTCCGCCTACCTGTTGTTGATCCTTGGGCTCTCCTGCCTTCCTTTTCCTGCTAACTGTTTTTCTCGCCATAATCTGACACACACAATTCCCTCACCCACATGGAGGGTAAAAATGACGCTGGACACTGGATCATATAATGTCGTTTTGCTAGTTTGTTCCTTGGCCCTCACTGGCAACGTCCGGCGACGAACAAGGGCGATCACATTCGGGACAGGGTGGTTAATCGCTGGCTAAGATTATCGGCAAACCACCAGTATTACCTTTCCTTCTCCGCTTCTAAAGTAAGCTACACGTAGGCCTTACAACCTATTCAGTCTCCACAATGTTTGCTCACACTCTTTTCCCTAGCAAGTCGCGTCAGCAACAGTAAAAGCATTGAGCACCGCGCAGCCGCACACAAATTAAACATCAACAAAAACAAGGTTGCACGTGAACGCGAACGTAGTGCGTGCTCGCTCACGCGATCTTCTTTGAGCAAATGACTGCCATCTCTATTTGTTATAGTGACAAGATTGACACTGCAAGTACTAAATACCCGATAGACAAAAATAGACTACATGTATGTACACAAAATGATCTTTTATTAAAAACAAGATAATAAATAATACAATAACTATCAAAACTGTGTGCTCAAATGTTTTATCATTTTATCACGGAATATTTAATTGAGCTGTGTTCTGTTATGACACCATCCCAGTATTGTCATAATTTCTTTTTCACCAGAAGATATGACCTCTGTTCTGTTGCATGTTTGCATTTTTTCTGCTGACATCACCTCACTTTACTTTAATTTACTTGGCAGATGCTTTTATCCAAAGCGACTTACAAGAAAAAGACACAAGCAATTACCATTTAGTTCTCGCAAAAACTGAGATACTACAACAAAGCACCCTGATAAGGCCTAACTCGTCAAGACAAAAACATGCATAGGAATTGTTTAGTGCTGGATATTTCCACTGACAATAATCTGGATGAACAATCATTTCTATTGTTGCCATAGTCACATTGTTTTCTCTGTTTCCACCGAACAGAAAATGCTTTCCGTACGAGAGGAGAAGGGGAATCATATTTTCTCACAAGCTTCATGGATCTACATCTTGTAAATAATGAAAACCCAGTTGCATTTCACACAACAAAAAGA
Source organism: Microctenopoma stevenorrisi (assembly GCA_032270685.1). Lineage (NCBI taxonomy): Eukaryota > Metazoa > Chordata > Actinopteri > Anabantiformes > Anabantidae > Microctenopoma > Microctenopoma stevenorrisi. The sequence goes on along the minus strand of JAUMTR010000022.1, from coordinate 6,321,621 downwards.
ACAGAAACAGAAATTAGCGGAGAGATTGACGATGTATATATATATACATACAGAGCCTGTTCTCCAACTTGTAGAGCTGTCTGCAGTAGAGGGACATTGTTTTGCTTGGTGCATGGTAACAAAACCATACTTTAGCTGTACAGATAACAGAAACTGATCTATTTATATAATATTTGAATAACAGAGGCAGCAAATTTTTTCCATCTATTAAAAAAGAAAAATTAACTGTTAAGTATATGACAAGTAATTATGTTACCAACTCTGGGGGTGGTACTGGAGGATGTTTCTGGGGCTGTGGTGCTAAGAAGTACTGGGCTGGGATTTCCAGAGTACAAGGTTTAGTGTAAGGATAACATTAACATTAACAATTAGGCGGCATGATAGCTCAGTGGGAAAATGCCACCGGTATTATGTAAAATAATAAATGTATCAGTTGGTCCTTTTGTGATGTTCGCTGCAATTCTTCTCATTATAAACTCACACTTTCTTACCCACATTGAGAGTAATAATGACAATAGACACTGGAACATATTCCGATATGATACTTTGTGCCTTCGTCTAAGTGGTTGTCACCTTCTTTATTTCTCTGCCCAGTTGCATCAGCAATGGTGAAAGCATTTCAAAGCTGCAGCTGCACTCAAATTCAAGTCATAAAATGTTTGCTCTCTTATGTAATGTAACTTGCGTTTATCACAAAGTCAAAGGTAGTATAGTGTTTTAACTATGTTCAGTGTATTATTTATGCCACATATCTGGACATATTTCTAAATGTTACTGTGAACATTAAGGTAGGACATCCTACATCGTGATACTGTAAAATAAATATACAATCATTTGGCTTATTGGATTAATCTGAATATTGCCAATATCTGCATGATGGCAGAAGTATGGTTGAAAAGAAAGTCTGAAATAATACAGATGACCCACTGCTATGTAGGACCTATTAACACAGAACTTGCTATATTCTGTTTTAGCCTGGTAAGCTAAGAAAGGTAAAATATAACTTCTATTCTGTTTTTTATTGATCATGTTTTCTGCTGACTATGCTTTTCGGTTGGACATTTCCGGTTACCCCAGTCAATGGATGGACAATTATCTCTATTGTTGCGGGTTGTTTGTTTGATAGCACAAAATGAATTTGCTGTAGAACAGAGAAAACAAGAAGCAGAGCTTTTTGTCAAACATTGAAAACACTGAATCTGTTGTGACCATACTTAAACATAAAAAACATATTCAAAACATGTGTGAATATATAATTCATGAGCAAATCAAACATTTTACAATATTTATAAAAACGCTCTGCTCACCAACATTTTGTTACAAACAATAAATTGTTTCATCACTTTCATTTGATCCCCATGTTTTAGGTGATTTAAAATCCATGCGTTTTTCTAATCGCTTGTCCTCCTGAGGGTTGATTTAAAATATGGGATAAACTTGAGAATCTTGTTGTATTTCGTCGACACACTTTGAAATATCACAACACAAATGATGGTGTTGGAGAAGGTTCATATTCTGATTCTACTGTATTTAGCTAAATGGAGTGATCTCATGCAAACCTATTTGAGTTATGCAAGAAAATAATAATACTACTTTGTCCCCAGTAAATGTTTGTATTGTCATCAAACTACACACAACATACATTTGTCAATAATGCAATGAATGGAACACAGACTTGTTCTTGTACTTGTTCTAAGCACCAAGTCACACTGTAATTATTTTAAGACCATAATCTGTTCCCATACCTCTCATAATTCCCATCAGAACCACACATTATGAAAATATCTACCATCCTTAATCTTGCAGCTCAGTTGATTTCAGAGGTTTAAATGTGTCTTATTGTGATGGACTAACTGTCCATTTGGTCATTTGGGAGATGTTCTTCCAAGTTTAAACATCAGCATCAGTCCAACAAGGCAAACCATCCATTGTATTAGTGGGTGTATTAGTGAGGTTAAGGATGGGGCTGGATCAGGAGAATGTGCCTGTGCTCTTATTACATTATTAAAGATTTCAGTTCCAGCTCATTGTGAGCTAGGTTGAGGCTGTGTGTCCGAGCCTGAGTGCTAGGCTGGATTTGCTGGATGCAAGAATATGGGTAGGATGTGGGGTAAGAAGACTTTATGACTCAGTCCCATCAGGACAGGGTTCAGCACTGTTTGTGGAAGGTCCAGGCCTTTGGCAAATTTCTGGCGCAATACAATGTTTATTTTTTGTGGTGTCTTGACTTCAACACTATAGCTGTTCAAGGTTTTGCGGAAGGTGGATTCATGAACATTGATGTTGACACGTTTCAATGATTCCTTTAAGCTGTCAGCTGTAACTCCAGGGTCCTTTTTCACTTCATTGAGCACTCTGCGATGTGCCATTGGAGTCATCTTCGCTGGGTGCCCACTTCTTGAGGTGGTCCATCTACTGCGTGCTTTGTCAGCAACAATATACTGATATTAAAAACAAAATACAAATTTTGCTTTTGACAAATGTTATTGAAGCTGTCTGGCTAGCTAGTTAGCATGCTAACACATCCAGCCGGCTACCTAAAACAGTTATCCCCTGCTAACTGTTGATAGTCCCAAAGCTCACATGCCACCACTTCCCTGCTTTTCTCGCCATGTCACCCACACAGTACCCTCACTCACACGGAGGCTGGAAGTGACATTGGGCGGTTGTAGATCACTGGATAGGACTTCCCGCAAATTCCTAGCGTTGGCTCGGCTCCTCCTAAACAGGTCACACAAGCCACCAGTTTGCCCAGCAGTAGTTCAAGAAACGTCAACACACGCACGGCGGGACGTGAACGCGAGCGTCGTGCGTGCTCGTTCACACATCTTTACACGTTATGAATTGTTCTCGTGAGCGCTTCTAGTAGCCACATAGATTCTTGTCATCTCCAGCTAAAGGTAAGGATGACATCTCAGCATTATAAATTCTCCTGATGCCAGGTCTGTTAAACTGTTACTATCCAGACACAAAAAGCATTTACTGTACAAGACATTAAACAAGAACCAGGAGAGTTGCAGTTCCTCATCACCTTCCTGTAACCCTCAGTTAAAAAAGACCGTTTTGAATTAAGCCCAAGAAGCAAAGCCAGCAACAAACACCAGTCTCACCACTGAAAATATGTGTACATTTAATCATGGATTTTCAAAATAATTCAAGAGAAAATTGAACATTTTGCAAATTACGTAGTAGGAGCTTGGGAAAACCACACAGTTCACTCACCTTTTATTATAAAAGGAAGATACACTGATCAGCTGCAACATTTAATGCACTTTGTGATTTTAATGTTGTGGCAGATGGTGGTCAGCACTAGAGAAATGTAATGCTGATCATAATTGACATGTTAGAAGAAACAGTGCATACCGGTTTGCTATGTGAGGCTCTGCTGTTGTAGTCCTGTCAGAGTGCCCATTCTGACCCTTGTCCACTACAACATTAAAATCACCAAGTGTATTTAATGTTATGGCCAAATGTTTTAGTTCAGTGTCCATTAGACTTATCTGAGCTCCATGTTTTATCATCTGGTGACTTTAAAGTCGATCAGATATTTAAAACCTTGAACGTGATCCCCCATATAATGAAAACCCAGTTGCATTTCATTCACACAAAACTAAAAGATCACAGCAGACATGGGAGAAGGGAATGATGGAGCAAATCCAGAACCTGTTCTATGTTCACCCCAACTGTCAGAGGAGAGGCAAATGGAAATCAGCGTTACTTGTTGCACAGTTAGCCATACCATACTTGAGTTATGTATGAAGACAATAATGCCACTTTGTAAGATAATTGTAATGTCCGCGATAAATCAAGAAGGCATTTTAAAAAACAGAACCAGGTGAAAACTTACTTGCCAATCACAATGTCAACCACATACCACAGTTACAATGCTGGCTGGTGTGTGGATAAAAGACCTTCCAGAGGATTATTTACTCTACCTATGTGCTCATCTGTCGGTTTTAGTGGTACTGTAAATTCTGCAGACACAGGTTGTGAATATATTAAACAAGTTAAATGATGTTGCTGTAAAACGTCACATAAATGACACTTGTCAAACCTGGGGTTCTTCTAAAATTGACTGGTAGTAAGTTTTTTGGAACACAGACAAAGTACTTATTCTTTCCCACAGTAAGCGGCAAGTCACATTTTGACTTTCATCTGTTGCCATGCCTCTTATTCCCATCAGTACCACAGAGCTCAACATTGTGGAAATATATGCCATCCTCAGTCTTAGCAGACATTCTTTCTAAACATATGTAGCATTGAAATCAGGAGTTCAAGTAACATAAACTATAAAAATAAATGATCCTCCTGGCCTCCTTTCAAACATATGCAAATCACATATGGTATGTGTCGACAACACTTTAAATTTTACATTTAAAACTGTGGAGCGTAGAACAACACTAAAATCTAAATGAACTCTAATTATACAGTACTGTGCAAAACACTAAGACCACCAATAGATTTATTTTCTTGCAATGTTATGTTCATATATACTTGTTCCTCTTTTTTTTTTACATTTGAGCAACAGGAAACATACAGTGCTTCCTTAACTACTATCTTTCCTCAAAGATCAATGTGAACATCAACATGAAGCAGCCTGATGCTGAGCCAAGTCCATGGCACAGCAAAAAAAAAGGTCTAAGAAACGTCTGACAGGTCCTATCCAGATTCGTCACTTGAGCCTAGAGATGCTGTTTTTAATACTGTGTACACATTTCTTTATTTTCTACTTGCATTGTAATAGAGGGACAAAAATAGTGAATTAATTAGTGGCCTAAGACTTTTGCAAAGTACTGTACATAATACGAGGGAAAATAGTGGACAAGTCATCAACCCAAATCGTATATGATTAGATTTTGTGTTTGCATGAAATCCAGTAACAGAGAATGAATGATACAAATCAATGAAATCCATATTTTCCTAGTTACAGAGACATTTCCAACAAGGTTGGTTACCATTCTTTATCTCCCAACAATTATTGGAGGCTCAAATTGCCAGTCAACAGTCACACAATGTAAAATGTCTATATTGCACTGTGATGCAGCTGCAAAAACCCTCCGTTTTCCATTCTTTTTAAACCACTCACTCTTTTCCAGTCTGCAAACAAATGCTAATGATGATTAAAAGCCTTGGTTTTGTAAGTTAACATATCTCACATTAAAGCAAACTCTTGATTTTAAGTCAAAGTGTCAGTGTACTATTTTAAATAAGTAGATAATTATGAAAGCTGTGCCTGTGCAGTATTTGACACTTAATATTTCCTACAAAAGAACTTACTCCATCTCTCCCCACTGCTTTAGCAGGCTATTCCAGTGCAAAGAGCATACTGGGGCAGTAGTATCTCTTATTTTCTGATTTATGACTACATGTCTATTGTGCAGTTCCTAAAAACAGAAAACAAAGAAACTGATTCTGAAACTGACATGGAAAAGTGCCCAAATGAACAGAAAAACAGACATGGACAAATGAGTGAAAGCACAAAGTAGAACAGAACTGGCAGGACACCAGAGCAGAGAGGGCACTTCTTGAAAGTCAAGTCCTCTGTCTGGTGACTGTCTTCATTTTTTTTTACTTGTTTGTTAGTTGGTTCAGTTTGGAGAGAGCCTCATTAAGGCCTCCTATACCCTCCACCATCTACTACCGTCTGCACTGGAAGGTTGCAGCTCAGTTGACTTCAAGAGATCATACTTGTCTTTATGTGATGCACCAGCTTCCGATTTGGTCCTGCAGCTTTGTCTGCAGTCAGATAAACATCACATCACAGCCCAGTGTCTCAGTCTTCACATTCTTCATGTAGCAGTACCATATCCTGGAACCAAACCCCAGGATTTCTTTGAAAAATGAATACCACCATGTACTATTGTTACACTTTGAACCCCTCCACTAGGCACACTGTCTTTATGAAGTGCTGAGACAACACATTTTAGGAAAGAGAGAAATACAACTGTCTCCCAGGTGTCTCTTTCACAGCCAAGGCAAGATCAGGGCATGGTGTGATAGTATAGGCATAAAGAAAGGGGGCTGTAATGGATGGCAGCGTGACGCAAGCCCTGGGCTGGGCCTTGGCCGAACAGTCAGCGTGGCTCAGCTAGCTGTAGCACGAGCCATCAGGTCCTCTAGAGCCTTGTCCTGATCGTTGTTGTGAACCAGCAGCACTTCTTTAATGGCATCCCGCTCAAATCCCATTTCACCAAATCTTGACATTAGTTCAAGAAATTGTAAGGCCTGAGAAAGACGGAGAAATTAAATTTATTAATAGACAAAAATGAAGAAATATTTCAGAGACATTTACAGTGGAAGAAATAATTATTTGACCTCTCCAGATTTAGTAAGTTTTTAAGAAATGAAAAGTCTCAGAACGGTATCATTTTCATTAATGGTAAAGGAAAGGAAAGGAAAATTGCTTTAAATAAAAGATAGAAACTGATTTGCCTTTAATTGAGTGAAATAAGTATTTGACCCCCTACCAACCATCCCACAGAGTGGTTAGATACTCCTTCTTAATTAGTCACCCTCATTAAAGACACCTGTCTTAACTAGTCACCTGTATAAAAGACACCTGTCCACAGAATCAAGCAAGCAAGCAGACTCCAAACTCTCCAACATGGGAAAAACCAATAAGCTCTCCAAGGACGTCAGAGACAAAATGGACCTGCACAAGGCTAAAATGGGCTACAAAACCATTAACAAGAATCTGGGAGAGGAGGTGGAACTGTTTGAAAGTGGGAGGAGCACAAAATGACCATCAGTCGACCTCAGTCTGGGGCTTCACGCAAGATCTTACCTCATGGGGGGGGGTCAATGATTCTGAGAAAGGTGAGAAATCATCCTAGAACTACACGGAAGGAGTAAATTGATGCCCTCAAAGTAACTGGGACCACAGTCACCAAGAAAACCATTGGAAACACGTTACACCGCAATGAATTAAAATCCTGCAGTGCTCGCAAGGTCCCCCTGCTCTAAAGGCACACATTCATGCCCGTCTGAAAATGAGTTGTGGATGGGTGTTCCAGCATGACAATGACCCAAAACATACAGTAAAGGCAACTTAGGAGTTGCTAAAGAACATGGAGTGGCCTAGTCAGTCTCCGGAACTTAATCCAATAGAAAACCTCTGGAGGGAGCTGAAGCTCGAACTTGCACAGAGAAGGCCTCGAAACAGTGACTGAGAGATGATCTGAGGAGTGGACCAAAATTCCTTCTAGAGTGTGCAAAACTTGGTCATCAATTACAAAAATTTGCCACTAAGTATTAAGTCTTTTTTGTTAGACGGTTCAAACGGGTACACTATTTCACAAATCAGTTTCTATCTTTTATTTAAAGTTATTTTTTCAGTTTTCCTTTTGATGTGCTGTTACTGTTAAAATAAACCTACCATTAAAATGATCGTGTTCTGAGACTTCTCATTTCTTACAAACTTACAAAATCAGCGAGGGGTCATATCATTATTTCCTCCACTGTACATATCAGCACAATTAATGTTCTTGAGATGTACAGATATATGCAAAGTTCTTTCCAATTCATCTTTTAATCTTTGGAGGCAATTATGCATTTATTTAACATCAAACTGTACAAACCTTTTCCTCAGAGCATTGGTACATGTCTAAACCTTCCTCCACTGCACTTGCATCAAAGCCCCGATCACACAGACGTCCAGATAAAATAAGGTAATCCAATACCTTAAACAAATCATAACACATGATGAGTATCATAATAATTACACCCTGTGTATTAGATAAAGGACAAAAGATAAACATGATATAAATTGAGATGGGATGAAATTACCCTGGCAAACATTTGTAGTGTCCATTTATTACACTGTTTATACTACAGGTAGATTAAACCTTACAGGTTAGTCATGCCCAATGCTAGTTCATCATTTAAAAGCAGTTAAGTTAAATCTGGCGCACTTAACCAATAGGATCAGTTATATTTTAATAATTTGCTTTGCTTTAGCTACATCTAATTATTTAATATCTGCTGCTATCGCAACCAAAACTATGACCATTTCTTGACAAATTATATTGTTTTGTATAAACTGTACAGATCACAGAAAGTGGTTGATTCAAATAACTTCTGATAAAATAGACAATGTGAGACATCAACTTTATTTAAAGAGGTACTGCACTGATAATTCACTGAATATTTACACAAGCACATAAACAAACTGTTAAGAATTTGAGAAAATTATTATGTTAAGAATCTAGATTTGTGTGTTTTTGGGTGAGGGGTAGTCGCACCTGCTCCACGTTCTGCCCTTGTCTTTGCATGGCCCGTAGGACACTCTCATAAGAGTAGCCCATGACTACCAGAGTCTCCACACACTCACGCTCACTAGGGGTCATGCTGAGCAGGACTCCACCACATGGTAGACCAGCAGATCCTGACCCTTGGTTGACCTAGTCAAAAAGCAAAAGTTCTTCCTTAAAATTTATGCAACACTGTAGACACAAACACAGTGTATACATACACAGCATTACACATTAAATCCACCTGTTTTATAAGGTGTGGGACTGTGAGATAGGATGATATCCATTGTATGATCATTGCACATGGTATTGTTCTGTGCGGGAGATCACTCTTTATGGCCTTATTTTTCATAATTTCAATGCTTGTGTTCCTTCATACAGCACATGTGCAGGTAGGCACAAAAAAACAAACACAGGTTAAGAGGTGGAGAGAACAAGGCGTTTATACAAACATGGACTTGATTTTAGTATGAGTGTCGAAGTGGATTTAATGTGAGGCTCATCTGATGTGTGTGTATGTACGTATTCTTGTACTTACTGGTTTTGGTGTGCCACTCTTATGTTGGCTAGGTGGCTCAGGGGAAACAATAACATTGGTTTTGGGTATAGTTGGTGGACTGCCATTGGGTTGGCTATGTCGAGGAGCAGGGATGGGGCTATACGTTACTGGCTTGGAATCACAAGAATCAGTGAGCTTAGGGAAAGTTAGAGAGCGTATGTTACATGGTCTGTCATCTGTGTCAAACGCCGCTCTCCCCGGATGCCCAACCCTTTCTGTGTCCAGCAAGGCAACCAATCCATTGGGTTTGTGCATGAAACCTGGTTTGGCTGAGAGGCTGTTGACGGTGGTGGGTTGAGATGAGCCGTTTCCATGTGATGCTGAACCTATCTGAGTAATCTCTGGTGGGGATACAGAGGGAGGAGGTTGAGGTTGGGGCTGACTCTGGAGGATGTTCCTGAGCTCTTCCTTATCATCCAAAGTTTTCAACTCCAGCTTGTCAAAGGGGTCTTCTTCCCGCTCAAAGTCAGCTAGATTGAGGCTGCTAGGCTGAGGTGTGCTTGGCTGGGTTTTCCTGGGTCCAAGGCTTGGAGCAGGCAATGGAGTGAGAATGGCATTATGGCTCAGACCCACAAGGACAGGGTTCAGCACAGGTGTAAGATCTTGGTCCTCTGCAGCAGAATGGGCTTTATTCCCTCCACCACCATCAATGTCCTGGGCCTTAGCCAAACACTCCCTGCTCTCTGCCTCCTGCTTGATGGCTGCTGCTAATGCTCTGGCCTCTGCTGCTCTGGCCTCTGTCAATTCAGCCCCCCAGCGCACACTACGCCTCTCCAGAGAAAAGTCATACTGTTGAGATTGCAGCAAAAAGGAAAAGAAGTGATCAGAAAAGACGAAAATTCAAATAATGAGTCCAGGAGTCCCATAATCTTTCAGCTCAATCAACACACAAAAAATCTAGATGACTTCTAGAAGGTAATTGAAATGTTAAAATGTTGAGATTGCTGTAATTTGTGATCAATGCAGATATAGAAAACACACGCTACTCATAAAAATATATATCTATAGATCTATAGATATAGATATACACACACTGTAGGTCAGAGTGGTTAGCTCCCTATATGAGACTAACCTGTGTCTCTAGCAAAGAGCTCCACTGTGGCAAAGAGAAACCAACAGGCAACCCCACTTTAGCTGGGCAGCGGAATTTTTCATTGATCTTGAAGGGAACTTCATCAAGGTAGCTGATGGGTCCTGTGTGGAAAATAAAAATACACAAAGTACATTTAAGTTAGAAGAATAGACACTTGAACTATAGGCACCAGCAGAGCTTATCTTGACTTCAATCACAACTCAAAGCATGAGTGTACTCAAGCCATAAAACAATGTATTAAAAATTGTTTTTATTAAATAAAGAATATTAAAAATAGGTATTCACCATTGTTGTACACATCTGAGCCAGACTTCCTCGCAGCCATTTAGGGACTCTGAAAACAGACATGAGTTAGTGAGTTAGTGATTTGACCAAGTGTTGATTACTATAAGTCACGTGAAAACATACATGAAACAGCCTCCAGTGAATGTCACAGTCCTGCTTCCATCTGCATTCAGGCACAGCATTCTACCTTACAAGGTATTTTCTGATTTTGTTTGTTTTCTATTAAGATTAAAATTATACTGCAGAACAATTTTAAATCAAACCAAAAAATACCATGATGTTTTAACATAGCAATGCAGTCTGTTGCTTTTTGCTTGAGGTCACTTAATGTCATTATTTGGTCATGACGTGCCATCCCAGATACCATCAACAAAGGGACATATTTCCATCATCTGAGTGAACAGAGAACTTTGGTCTGTGTGGTGGTAGAAACCACTGATCAATAGGAAAATATATCTAGTTGAGCCATTTACATAGCTGATTGGAGCAGAAAAAATACTATACAGGTCCTTCTCATATATTTAGCATATTGTGCTAAAGTTCATTATTTTATTTTTTACTGATAAACATTAGACTGTCATATATTTTAGATTCCTTACACACAACTGAAGTAGTTCAGGGCCTTTCATTGTTTTAATATTGATGATTGTGACATACAGCTCATGAAAACCA
>JAUMTR010000022.1:6218335-6309473 GCA_032270685.1 Microctenopoma stevenorrisi | reverse complement strand
AGCTGTATGCCACAATCATCAATATTAAAACAATCAAAGGCCCTGAACTACTTCAGTTGTGTGTAATGAATCTAAAACATATGACAGTCTAATGTTTATCAGTACATTACAGAAAATAATGAATTTTATCACAATATGCTAATTTTTTGAGAAGGACCTGTAGGTTAAATAAACACTAAACAGCTCACAAATAAAAGATTGCTAATATCCTTGACACCACTGAAAATCAAGACCTAGTACAAGATAAATAGACGACTGGCAAAGAAATCTGATCATATATCAGGAAAATGAGAGGAAGATGTCTCTACTAAAAGTTTATTTACACATTAGCTATAAGAAAATGATACTTGCTTTACTTTAGCATATCATTAGCTTAGCTAAAACATACAAAACATACAACACCTTAACATTTTCAAGAGAACAATAAGTGTTTGATCATTATGGTCCAACAGAAGCTGAGCTCTTGAATGATCTAAAAGCACAGTACTGCACAGCAAAGAAACAGTGTTACCAGTCAATCCTTGCTTTAACGATGAAAGAAATGAGTAGCAATACACAGCAGTGCCTAATACTCCAGTCAGCTGGATATCATGAGCACTGGTCAAAACGGGCCCCAGGCTCTCCAAAGGAATGACGGGAAACACAAGCCACAACTTTAAGCACATCTGTGTAATAATGCATCCTAGAGGTTGGTTACCGGAACTTCACTAACTTGGCAGCGGTACACATCCATAATCTCTACTTTCGAGGTAAACCATCATCTTTGACACTAACTAAACTATACCTTGTCTGCTCAGAAGGTACCACTCGACCACATTCCGTAAACGTTAGGGACAGTTAACGGGTTTTACTTTAGTGCTTACCTTGTAGTTAGTACTGTATAGTATTAAAGTACGTCCTTTCTAATATGTGGCTGAATACCATAACCTAACTAGTCCAATGTTTAGAGTTAAGTCCACTTAGCATTAGTATTAAAGACACCAGCGGGAACCACAATCAGGCACGACAAGGTTGCGATAGTTGTGTTGGTCAACTTAACGTTACTACGTCTAACTAAACGATACAGAAAGAACTTTATTGTGTGTCGTTTGTCAGATTTCCACGGCTATCTACGTTACAATAGCAGATTTTAGGGCCTGAAAATATAACGTATGGCTCGAAATACTGCTATCAGCCGCAATTAAGTGCGATGGATTTATTAGCTAGCATCACTAAAGTTGTTAATTAGCAAAAAGCTATGCTACTGGGAGCGGCGAACATACAGTGTGTTTAGCTAACAGTTTAGCTAAGAAGTAAACGACCGGTGCGATACTCGTTGCTGATAAGCGAAATATTAGAGTGGAATACATTTATTGTCTGACAATCACCAATAGTCGCTGGCTCGTGCTTTGGGGCAAACACGGTTAGCTTTACCAGTGGCCTAGCTGTAACGTTATGTGGCAGGACAGGACAGACTGCTGTCTATGCTGCCACCGCCCCTGAAACGAAACTGAGCCCCCGTGTAAACACACTCTTATCACCTGTATCTGCTCCGTCCTGTTCTTTCAAAATCCAGACGTCTTGTCGAGGTGGCTCCCAAATATAAATTCCTCTCTGAATGAGTATTATTTATACTGAAATCTCTTTCCTGCTTCGGCGTACAACGCCATCTTGATTTGTCAAGCTCCCTTCCACTGGTTCCTGTCTGACGTCACTCACCTACATGACATCATAACACCGCAACGTAACGAAATCATTGGTTTTCAGAATCAGGGTTTTTTTTTATTTCCATATGTACGAGAAATCACAAGATTATAAAATTGCGGCGATATTTTGGTGCAGAAAGAGAAATAAACGATAAGCCACTACAAGTAAATAAGTAATGAACACAATAGCATAACATTACATAACATAAAATAGGGGGCAAAAATAGGAGGAGGCGGGTTGTCGTTAAAACCAGTTCTTGGCATTTAGGCAGGTGAGACTACTAGTTTGTATATAAATTAATGTAAACGAATGCTCATTTGTGCTAATGTAAAGACACATAGTGACCTATAATAATGGCGACAATGTTTCAAATGATTACCTGCTCAAGAGGGAGCAACTATAAATTACGTTGCCCTTTAGTAGAATTCTCTTCATTTCTTTTCTACTAATGTTTACTTCAGCTTTGCAAAGAGAAAGAGCCAAGTCCAGAAATAACAGCCTGACCAAGACTGACAGCATATTATATCCTACAATAAATGTTGAACCCAAATCATTCTATATATATAATTTAACCTAGGACTTAAGGTATCGTAACGTAACGATAGACTGACTACACCTCGCTATATAATTCATTACAATAGCCAAATTTAGAACAGTCAGACTACCACGTTACATTTATTCAATTCTAAATAATTCTATGTAATTACACTATAATAATAACAATTACAACTTCAATAAAATAAACGAACTAGGTAGCAGATTCAGTTTTGTATTGTTTTCCTTAAAGAAGTTAACACAACAAATGATAAAAAATGTATGATGTTTTTATAATCGAACAAAACTGCCGCAGTGAATCATATGGAATATTAAAAAGCTCTTTTGGGCTGTAATTATAGTAATATAATTTATAGTAATATAAATCTCGTTAATGTCTTCTTTTTCTGTTCAGCATCGAGCGCGCGCACGCGCGCGTCACGTTAGAGTCTTACGTGCTTGACGTTCTGCAGACACGCGCAATGATAGCCGGAAGCATCAATGGGAGGAAAATAAAAATCGATTAAATCCACTGTATATCGCGAGTATAAACCTCTCGCTTACTGATCGTTTTGCGAACATAGGCTCGAATTTTGAAGCCTTTTACACTGCCACAGTGGCGGAGGAGACGCTGGAGAACAGAAAAGCGGCTGCATTTAAACGAAGTTGCTCGGTAGGGGTTTAGCTGACGTGTGGAGAAGTTGAGACTACCAGAGACCAGATAAACAAACATAAACAAGCAGGCATCAGCTGAGCGCCTGTCCGAACCGAACCAGCGGCACGGGGAGATGTCAGGGAGAGCGAGATTCCTCGTGTGAGCCCAAGAATGATCCGAAGGGGACCGTAACTTACTCTGATACTAGCTCCATGTCAACTGTCAACACTGACACACAAAGAATTTCGGAAACACAACACGAGGACGAGCCATAGGCTTCAGCAGAAAAGCCACTGCCTGTGTCACTGTCTCTTGTCAAGACATAGCCAGGCTAGCATGGACAACCAGTGAGGGTGTCTTCCAGTTTTCAGCTGTAAGGAAACGAATATATATTACAGTGCAAGGAGACAGAGGTAAACACTTTTTGTTAACTTTGCTTTGGCGCACAAAGGGCCTGCGAACTAAAGCACTGACATGAGCTAACTTGGCAGGCCACATTATGCTGCATGTGTTTGAATTCTTAATGTATGGTCCAACTAACAAACAGGGATGTTATTTACTCAGGTTTCTTTTGTTTTGGCGTTTTCTAGAAAGCCTGGTGTCAGTACAAAGACAAAAAAACAGGCTGTAGGTTAACTGTCATGAAATGAAAAGTAAAGTTCAGGTTGAATCCTCACAATATTTTGAACTCATGTTGTTTCTATCCACTATCTGTGGACACTGGTATCAACAGTGGGATAAACATGGCCCATCAGGCAACCCCTAGTTCCCAGAAGGCCCTGATGATGGAGCTGAAGTCTCTGCAGGAGCAGCCGGTGGAGGGTTTCCGCATAACTTTGGTGGAGGAGTCTGACCTCTACAACTGGGAAGTGGCCATCTTTGGGCCTCCAAACACCTTGTATGAGGGAGGCTACTTTAAGGTAGGATGAAACTTGCTAATGCTGTGTTATTAATTCAGAAAAGGTTAAACCAAGACAAGGTGTGAAATAAGGAAGTTGATATTGTTAGATAACATTTCTCTGGCTCATTTTGGTCCAGCAGCAGCAGATTGTACACAGGTGTTTTCCTTACTAAGTAGAATATACACTGAGTGAACATTAAACAATCCAATACAACAGCTCTGTCATATTTATTATTACTGTAACTTTTACAAAGGTTTATAAAGTTCAGTTGTTGTACCAATGTGTGAATGTTGCAACATTAACTATTTAGCCATGTCATTGTTGATGTTATCTATATTTTATTGAGAGATGTCATTTTGTCTTTCCCATTTAAATACACGGGGAATGCAGAATATTGGAAACACACCCAAATGTAATGCATGGATAATCAGGACCTGTCTTTAAATGGCAGAATATTTTCCATATGGTAGAATTCATGTCAAAGCTGTTGTGTTAGATTGTCCAGATGTACCTAATGCATGCGGAAAAACAATGCTGCAGTAGGAGATTGTTGCAGATTAGAAACAAGGAACTAGTTTACTGACATTCACTTGGTTTCAAGTGAAGCATAATTTATAATTCACTATTCTCCTGTCTCACCTGTTTAAGATATGTGAAATCTTTAAGTCCTGTCCAGCCTTCTCCCTCTTCATTGTATGATGGTTGTGCTTCAGATGGTTATTTTTAGCTATGAGACCAATTTGAATGGCAGCTCAGCTCAGGGAAAGAGTAAAACAGAAGGACTTGATGAGTCTCATCTCCTCTTCTTTCATGTTAGTTATTCATCGAGAGCCTACCTTCAAGTCGGGGCAATTTAGATGATGCTGGAGCCTTCCTGGAATTCCAAAATAATGTCTACTCTTGTAGCTGAACAATGCTGGTTTTATATTTTATATATATATTTTTTTGCCTTGCCTCAATTTAGAGTTTCCACTTACACTTCCCAAAATACCTTTAGAAGTGTCATTGTAACAAAGACTCATTTCCTGAACAGTAAATAATGTTCACACCAGAAAGAGACATACAAAAACTACTGTTATATGTTGGTGCATTTAATGAAATATTCTTCAATTTGATTGACTGATGTAACATAAGTGTGCCACTTTGTTTCTGTAGTTTCTGTAGTGTTATGGGTTAAAGAACATACCATTCAGTGTAATGCATTTGGGACAAGGACAAGATGTTTTGATATGTGTTTATACTGTATGTCAGTATGATAACTTATGAGTGTCATGACATTTGTGTTTATTTCCCAAGGCTACAATCGTGTAGTGACTGGTTGTGGAGTAATGATAGTCCTATCTAAGTGGCAACAGTTCAATGAGAGCTCAGTGGTGGTACACACACCCAAGCCTACGGGCCTTTCACCTAGATAATTGCAAAACACAAAACACAGAACTAGAAGCATCCAGTGTTATATCATATTATGTCTATCGATAATATACATTGATGAATTAACTTGAAAAGTCAAAGAGTGTCAGAGAACAGAATCCAATTTATTTAGCTATAAGCATTACGTTAATAGCTATTTGAATGTCTTTGAGACATTACTCTTTGATCCTGTTTCTCTGAATTCTTCTTTGGAAAAGCATGATTTGTCACCCATTGGAAAGTATGAGTGTTAATCATCTTATAGCTTTATGTTTATACACCTTATACTTTTATAAAAAACATAATTTATTATACAGGTATTTTTTTATACCTTTACTCCGCAGACAACATTCTGATTCACCTGTTTGTTTTAAACATATAGTGACTTGACAATAAAAAGCTATTTGATTTGAGTGGAATCACTCTGTCTAAACACATTTTTTGGATTTTTTTTTTACATTCCCCATATCCATATGATACACTGAGCACCAAACTTTGGCTCATCTCTCTCTGGTGTCTCACAAGGCTCAACTTCTCTTTGCTCACTTAGGCTCACATCAAGTTTCCAGTTGACTACCCGTACTCTCCACCAACCTTCCGCTTCCTCACCAAAATGTGGCACCCCAACATTTATGAGGTAAACAGCTGTCATTTAATAGTCTGACACGTGATCGCTAACATTGGTATGTCATTTAGAGACAAAATCCAAACACACTCATGTCATTTTAACATATTAGGCACACTGCACATTTTTCTCTTTCCAGAACGGGGATGTGTGCATCTCCATTCTCCACCCTCCCGTCGATGACCCTCAGAGCGGGGAGCTGCCTTCTGAAAGGTGGAACCCCACCCAGAACGTTAGGTAACACCGGAACCGCCACAAAACCAATGTTTGCGTATGCATTTAAATACTATGTACACCATATACATCCTGTCTGCATTGACTTTTCATGGCTTTGATATTGTGAGGACAGTATTCATTTAAACACTGGTTTATAAGTACAGCTTATTTAATTTAAAAATCATATCATCGCATAAATCAGTCATTTTCAAACAGCAAATGAAGAAACGGTGTAAATTAAAAGTTCATCCTTCCTTTATTCCGTGTTACATCTAAATAACAAGACACTACTGCAGGGCAGCTTTCAAAATTTCTTTAGAATTTTGCACATCAGCGAGATAAATTGTCTCCAGGTTAAGTGAAAAAGTGCTGAGTCTGTATTTGAAAACCTAAGCAGACTGGGTGTAGCTTGTACAGTAACTGAGCTGAATGGAAGACAGAGGTGAGTTAGAGCCTACGTCTCAGCCAGGGTGGAGCTCACTGGCATTTTAAAAAGCCCGTGTACAGCTGATATTGAAGTGTCCACCATATCTTTGTCTTTGGGTTTTATGTGTTGTTGTGCCGCTACTAGGACTATCCTGCTCAGTGTGATCTCTCTCCTCAACGAGCCCAACACCTTCTCACCAGCCAATGTTGATGCCTCCGTCATGTTCCGCAAATGGAGGGACAGTAAAGGAAAGGACAGGGAGTATGCAGAGATCATTAGGTAATACACGTGTTGGATCCTTAAGAGAGCATTTCTTACTCCTATTTTATATTTCTGACATTCAGCCAGAAACATGCTGTGACTCTCTGCTTTTTGGTCCACAGGAAACAGGTTTTGTCTACAGCGGCAGATGCTGAGCGCGACGGCGTCAAGGTGCCGACCACACTGGCAGAGTACTGCGTTCAGACCAGAGTCCCCTCCCAGGACAGCAGCTCGGACCTCCTCTACGACGACCTGTACGACGATGACATGGAGGAAGAGGACGATGAGGAAGACGAAAGTGAGATGGAATCTGTGGGTGAAGCAGGGGGGCTCAGCGCTGTGGAGGACAGCGAGATATCCACCAGACATTACGACAACCAGGATGACTCCGGCAACGAGGACTCATGATGATCTGGATGATAACTCCTTCCTGCCAACTCCCCCAGCAACTTTTTTTTTCTTTTATGTGTTATCTTACAATTTTTCTGTGTATATGTGTGTGTGTGTGTGCGTGCACATACAGTGGGGTCTAAAGTCTACTGCCAAAAACCTTTCATCGTTTATTAAACTAAAAGCACCAATTGGTCAAATAACCTTTCTTGAACACTATTACACGTGTTTTCAGCAAAAGTTTGTTAGTACTGTTTTTTAGTGAAAGTTTGATTGTGTGTTTCCACCGTTTGCCTTAATTGCAGCTTGCACTCTGTCCAGCATCAAATATTTTTTTCAGAGTTTTCAGAATTGTTTGAAAGTGAGTGGTTCTGATGTTGTCTGATGTTACATTTCAAGTTTTTAAATGTCCTCACTGAGCAGTTTCAGGATGCGTGTTCTTCCTCACTGCTTCAAACCAGGTGGCGATGGTGCAGGTAGTGCAGCAGTATTTCTCGATGGTGACTTAGTGGTTAATCATGTGCAAGTTACTGACTCCAGGTAGGATAAAAAACATTCTGACACAAATATTTCCACCACTCAACGCTAGTCTTCAGTTCCCCCGTTTCTCTCTCTCTCTCTCTCTCTGTCTGATGCAAACCACTTTCTCACATACTGCTCTGTAACATGTTTGGTAGCAACAAACATGTTCATGTTGTGAAGTGCTTCAACAACGTTTCAGAATTGTTAAGCCCTTTCTAAAGGAACCACCACAGTTTGATCACCTTTAAGCAGTATTGTGGCGTTGCATCTTGGATGCACATGGAGTTCTGTTTCATATGTCGGCTTCACACCATCTTTGGTTCTGTCTTCTCCCTGTTTGAATGAAAATAACTTTCCAGCCGTTCGTGATCAGGTATAAACCAGTAGTAACAGTAACATTTACTTAGTTATATTTCTTTAGGGATATTGTTTAGAAACATACATGTGCTAATATTTAAATTACTATATACTGCATACCTGGTCAGACAGAAGAAATCTTGCTATCATAACAAATATCAGTAATTATTTAATACCCCCCTCCCCATGAGTTGAGTGATTAAACTGCTCCATACTCAAAACGGCATCACTTGTTTGCAGTCGCCTCCTACACCTCTCTCTGCCTCTCAAACCTCAGGGCCTCAATAGACGTTCACTGAATGAGGAAAAAAATGGAGAAACTTAATCTCCATCCTCAATCCTCCACATTTTTCCTTACTTTCTGCATCACTGGCTTTTATTAGACAGCAGAGAGTGAACTAAGAGTCTCCAATCCCACCACCAGCGTGTTTACACATGTGTGTGTGTGTGTGTGCGCGTGTGTGTGGGCCTTGACAGGTTAAAGTTAAATAAAATAAAAAATCTAAATACACCTGTGGGGATTTTCTCCTCAAGGCAATGCACTTAACTTATGTTGCAATAGATGTGAAAATGTTTTGCACTGTGACTAAAATTTGTGCTTAAATGCAACTTGATATGGAAATTTGGACAACACCACATCCTGAGTCTGTTTATTGATGGGGACAAAATCAATGTGCATCTTAGATGAACATTTACATTTGAATGAACATGACACTGGTTGCCTGCTATCTGTGTGTGTGTGTGTGTGTGTGTGTATTTACATATACTATTCATCTGTTGACTACAATGTCAGGGTTTTCTTGTTCCTGTCTCTATGGAATCAGTGCAGACTGAGTCACATGGGTGCGTTTGCCCAAATGACCTTTTGGACTTTGTCCAGATGAGAAAACATTGAGTGTGTTTGCATTGTGTTCTAGTGTTTTGGGGAGGCCTGAAAGGGGCTTCAGAGGATTTGACTGATTCGGAAAAAGGAAAAAACAAAACACCGTCTTAGTATTCAACCTTTGAACACATCGAAGAGCATAATGTGACTAGTATTACTTGCACCAAATCAAGTAAACCACACATTTAAACTCTCTGTGTTACGGTTGTGGAATCTGTTGCTCTATTCAGCGCAGTGGAGCAACGCTTTGATTCAATGGATGGATTTTATGCCAAGGAAAGCAAGTGCAGCCCTGTACCTGTTCATTTGAAAGACTGTGGTGCAGTGGCTGTACATGGATTTTACGCCAAAGGGTGAAACATTTTCTCCCGGCCTTTTGCTTTTGAGTTTCAGAGACTGGATTCTGTTGAGAACAGAGAGAGGACATCTTCTGGACCAGATCTAACGGATGTGAAACTAAGACTCAACAGGAAGTAGATAGATGTCAGAGATTGTGAACTTTTCTTGATGTGATCCCTGTTTTTTTTCCATTGCTCACCATATAGGGAAGTAAAGTAATAGTAACAGTACCACTTTCATGTGTGCCTGCTAAAGGGACAGCTTCACATTTGAGGAAATACAATAATTTTCTTTCTGGTTAAGCGTTAGATGAGAAAATTAATAAGTGACTCGGATGACTGATATAAATTTAAAGCCAGCAGGTGGTTAGCTTAGATTGACAAAGACTGGAAACAGCTGGCTTTTCTGGGTCCAATCCAACTACCGGCAAAGCTCACTAATTAATGTTATATGTTATTTGTTCAAGCCACAAGTAAAGTATAAAAACACATTTGTTTATGAACAGCAGTATTTCTTGGCTGGGAGTACAGTAACACTTCCTGGAAGTGCAGGTCCATACATAGCATATCACTTAGTGAGCTTTGACATGGATGAGCCTGGTGTCAATCTTTTTATCCCACTCAGCAGCAAAGAACCAGTAAACTTATTTCCCAAAATACCAAAACTATTTCTCTAAAGGCACAAGTTTAAAAATAGTTTTTGTTAGGGCAAAGTCTAGGTGTAGTGTAACCTCTGTGACAAAAAACCCTTCACAGCTCTTTAATTTTAGAATCCTCCACATTTTAACTAAAGCGTATGCCTTGTTTTTATAAGTACTTCAGGTGGAGAGAGCCAAGGAGGCATTTTGAGAGAAGACAGACATCATCTATGAGTGATGCAGACAATTCCCAAACTCCACCCAAGCAATGGCTTAATGAAAACTACTGCAGATTTTCAGATGTTGTTTCATATACATTGTTATATACAGACAGCTGAATGGAAGCGTTTTAGTTCATTCAATCTTTGTGTGTCAGCATGTGTGTGCACAAGTGTGTATTTTTTGTTTTTAAAGTGTGGGCCAATTGTGTGACATCCCCCGGAAGCATTCACGTGGTCACGCACTCACTAGACTGAACTGCCAGTGTGTTCACATCTATTGACGTTATTGCTGTCCCGGTTGGTTTCTGAGATTGGATTTCATTTCGTTTCCCTCATTGTTTTGTGTTTGTGAGGATGCAAATATCAATGATAAAGTTTCTATTGTAAAGACATTAACATTGTTGGGTTTGTTTGCCATGTAGCTTTGACGTCTGTTGCCATGGGAAACAGAAAACACAGTAAGTTGGATTTTGGAGTAAAACTAGGAGTGATCTGCACATGGAGCCATATACAGTAGTTGTTGAATGAAAACTCATTAAAAATAAAACATCACATTGAAACCTGTCCATTTTCAACCTTTGTTATCACTGGTCACTACTATGTGTTTGCTAAATGACTAGTGTGTGGTAGTACATTTATTATCTTATAGGTTTAGCTCACCCAAGCCACTCTGGCTGTTTGTTTATAAAAATGATCATTTCTCTGTTGCTACAGAATGAACCCTGTGACATCCAGAGTCATACAGTATTCAGAAAGTATAACCTGATTGTTGTCCAATACGAGGAGCTGTAAGGATTAAAAAAATCAAAAAAGTCACCTGCCTTTTTCACAGAAGACAAGAATAGCATCACTATAGTCAAACACAAAACTAATTACAGCTGGAGACGTCTCCACAGTCCTTATTATGAGGCATATAAATACTGCATTTCATCACTGACAAGTGATATTTATTGTTGATGAGCGCATTCATATATATTATTTATTATGAATGTTTATTAAGAAATAAACAGTAATGTCTAACAGCCAGTAATAAACTAATATTATTACGGTTACCAGCTTTTTATTTCTGGTCAGGAAC
The DNA here is from genome assembly GCA_032270685.1 of Microctenopoma stevenorrisi. Lineage (NCBI taxonomy): Eukaryota > Metazoa > Chordata > Actinopteri > Anabantiformes > Anabantidae > Microctenopoma > Microctenopoma stevenorrisi. Next base: position 6,298,330 of record JAUMTR010000022.1, on the reverse strand, counting down.
TACATATATGTAAAAATAAATCTTACAGTATATTTGCCACTGTCACTTCTTCTTCTGTTGGGATTTCCTAATATTCTCCTGCTTTCTGTATACTCCTGCCACTTCCTTTTTCTCCTTTGTAAAAGAAAATCTTGTTTCTGTCCCCATCATGTGGCAGCAGCTGGTGTTATTTTACCATTAGTATTGAATACTGGAATCCTTTGCCTTTCTGAGTGACATATTTCCATTGTATTGTTCTGTCATTTAAAATTTAATTTACAAATGGGGATTTATATAGAAACATATTTTATATGCCCATTTTGCCAAATACAGATAAAACAATGAAACATATTCTTATTACCTGACTAGATTTTAGCTTATCTACACTCAGTGTTTTGCTCAGAACATGTGTTTTACTTTATTTTGATTTAAACTACAACAACAATTCTGTATTTAATCTCATTGCACATGACAGAATTAAAGAAAATAATCAACTTTGTGTGCGGCCACTAAGATTAGTTACGGATTCATTTCCTTCCTGAAAGCAGAAAATCAATTGAGTTTTCTTACACATGTGGAGGCAAAGTATTTAATATAGTTAAAGAGTAAAAGCAGAAAGAGTCAGAAGTGTTAAATTACATCAACTAGAAGCAGTACTTCTGGATGCTGATGCCAAAATGACGCAAGGCCCCAATTATTTCATCATTCATCAGTCACTTAACTTCTTGTCCTGAGCCTGTAAGTGTCTGTGTGCTGCTTTCAGTGTCTCCTGCATTTCTTTGTACTGGGTCAGAGCGCAGGCTTCATCCAGCTTGGCCCAGCGGTAGTCCTGGTGCTCATCGGACAAAGTCACTGCTGCCCCCGGGTCTCTCAGCTCAGCCAGCCAGTACAGCACCTCCTTGGGTTTCCCTCGCACCTCATAGCTCAGCTCCTGAAGGAAACCGTCAATGACTCGCAGGTGTTCCGCCCCCAGCCCAGCCTCCTCCTTGGTCTCTCTCAGAGCTGTGGTGAGGTCATCCTCGCCTGGGTCCACATGGCCTGATGGTCAGGTTAAGACATAAATAAGACTCAAGGTTTCTGAAGGTACAAAAAAAAAGCAATCCATATCCACAAATACATCTATGCAGTGTTTTACAAGATGTAAACACCTTTGGGAGGCGTCCAGTGGTGGTGCCCATAAGAGGTCTGCAGGAGAAGGTACTCAATGTTATCTGGTGGAGGAATACAGCTAGCCAGACGTCGAAACACTATAAACCCACACGCTCGGAGTGCCATCTCCCTGTTTAACAAATATGCACACAAGCATGTTCTGCATTATGTTACGTTCCAGACTTCCAGAAAACAAAGGGACTGTATGTATACTGCATGCAAGAAAGACCTGACACATTGAAATGCATCTAAGAAACTTTTTATTTGTAGCTTTTTCCTAATCCAAATTTCCAAATATGTTTTGGGGAAATATTTAAGTTTTGAATTAAATTAATTTAGGAAGTAATTTGTTTGTTGTTACCAGTGAAAGTAGATTAATTACATTTTGGTATACTGGAAATAACACCAGCTTCTTTTAAATTGAACAGGCTCAGCCTGCTGAGACTTTCCAGATCAAATCTACTTTATCTACACAATTCTGGACTAACAAAACAAAGTATGAAATTACATTCAATAACATAAGTTCAACCTGATTTACATTGATTTACATTATCCAGGTCACTGTATGTTATACACAATGCAGTAAGCTGAAATATTTGCCATGTTAGCTTGCTTCTCTGTTGTGATTTCCGTGTGTGTGTCTTTTGTGTCCTTCCTTCCCACACACACACACACACAGCTAGCCTGATGTTTAGCTACCTGTCTGCCAAGATGTCAGTAACTTACCGTAAATTCACTTTAACAAGATTTCCGTGTTTCAGGTAGTTTCACACCGCTTGGTGTATCCACAAATCACTCCGACTGCGCTTTGGAAATCGACAACAAAGGTTCCGCTTTTTACCCGCTATAGCCTGTTAGTAGAAAATGTCTCATGTACTAATCAAGAAGAAGTCCGTGTCTAAAAACAAAATATACAGGTAACGCTGCACATTGTGTACATACTGGTTATACACGTTACTAAGAGCTCCTTCAGTAAGAAATTGATTTCTCCGCGCGTGAATCCTATTAAGTTAACAACATGAATATACAAATGTAGTTCAGATTTTATCCACATGTGCCTCATAAATAAGATTTCTGCAAAACTCTGAAGTGTTCAGTCCGTGTTTAATTGAATCATGTACAGATTCAGGGCGTGAACAGCTTCAAAGAAGTTTTAAGAATTTTATTTTAAAAGCTAATAACATCTATCATGATGATTTCTTTTATACAGAGTGATTAAAATAAGTTGGGTGCTACACACGAGTGAAACATTAGAAAAAGAGGAAATATTTAGTATGATCTCATTCAACTTAATTTGTATTGTAGCTGTAAATCTCTGTTCTTACAGGAAAAAACTTAATATTGGTTACTTAAATTAAGAAATAACTTTATACATGGGTACTCTAATAAAAGACCTGAATAAGTAAAGTAAAAAAGTAAAATATTTACCTCTGTAATGTAATGTATTAGAACTGTAAAGCAACAGAAGATGGAAATACTTAGATAAGTGCAATTACTGTAGAATTAGGAATATGTTTTTTAAATAATACCTGTTAAGCAGGAGCTCTTAAAGGTACATATTTCTCTACAGTGTAATAGCTGCTGTGCCTGTGGGAGCCAGATAAGGAATGTACCCATTACAGATAGGACCAACTGAAAACAGCTTGTATCTGATGACAATGGAGAATGGGTCCCATCCCCATGTGACCCCAGGCTGTCAGGACTTCAGTTGCTCAGCTTGACGGAGTAGACACTACTGCAGATATTTCAGGTAAATTCCAAAATAGGGGTGAAAAGTGTTTTATTCCTTTCATGCAAAACCAAAAATACATGGGGAGACACAGGCAAAGAGGAAGCATAAACATACCTTTTTGGAACGAATCAATCAAATTTAGCCTGTAGACCTCAGGTGCTCTCTTGAAGAAAATGTATTACTTTTCTGACATAAATCATGATTTTGCTGTTCTGTGGCACTTTCCTTTATATCATGTAACTGTCTGTGGTTTTGCCAGAGGCCTCACGACATGTGACTTTTGATGCTACTACTACTGTGCTTACTCAGCCTGCACTGAAGTGCTCATTATTCCACTCCGCTTTACATGACTCACACTTGGGGTCAGGTTATCTAGCATCTAGATATTTTTGGTAGATACTGTCTTATATGGAGATGATGTGGGACTGTGAGTCTCTAGTTGAGTGATTTTGTAAAAAGACGACAGTCAAATCTGTGTTTTATGTCTATTTCCTGTGCTACTTCTTGCAGGTCATGTACATTGGGCACTTGAGATGCTGTTTTTAGAGAACACATAATACAAATTATTATACACTACATACTAGAAAACATGTATCCTAAACAAATTGTTGGATGCATACAGTCCCAAATTCTATCTGCACGTTGTGCAGGTTCCCTTTATTATTTGATAGCTCTGTTTTGTTTGTTTGTTTATCACAATTCATGACTCAATGTGTTTAGAGAAGTAGAGTTGATCAGCGCCAAGACATGTTCTTGCTTGAAGCTGAATGTTTGTGGGAGCTGAATGTTCTGGAGGTATTGCTGACTTAACTTAAGCTGACAAATGCATTGTCATGTGCCAACACAATAATCCCAATGACAAATCCTTTTTTCCGTGTGTAGTTATGGTTTCAGTAGATGTCCTCACAGTCATGTCGCTGTATAGGTGGCATTGAATGCAGGATAGTTGCAAGGGATCTTGTGATGTGGTAATGAAAAGCAACATCATTCTTTAAATGTGATTATTTTAAATTGCAATTTTTCTAGCTTGCTTTCGAAACAGCAATCCGCAGCATGGGAGATCAGGAGCAGCCCACTGGGGGAACTCACTTTGTGGGCAAGAAGGATGAACTGATTGATGCAAAGCGCTCCCTCAGAACACTGGAGGGCCGGGACATACTGATCATCTTCAGTCAGGGAACCCTCTATGCTATGGATGCTTACTGTTATCGTGAGTATGGTTTCTCTAGTTCTCAACTCAAACCGTCTCCTTGTGAGAGACAGAAAGGTTTGACTCTTGACAAATGCCCCCCTTCACTGAACCACTTCAAAAAGAAGTTGCCTCTAATAGAGACTGTACCCTGGGACATTTAATACTCGGGTGCCTTGCTTTGTTATTCACAGGACATTCTAGCACATTATAATGTGTTTGGCGTCAGCAAAATGTTAGTCTGCTGTAACCTCTTTGCTTATTCTGCAATACACTGATCTCCCACCTTTTCCACAGATGCAGGGAGCAAACTGGAGAATGGAGACATTGAGGTGAGATTTACCTTTGACTTGATGGATGAGAGCTTGCTTTGTGTCTGATTAATGTACAGGACTGTAATTTTTGTTATGATATGCTGAAATTCTCTCACACATTATTTTTTTCACACAGGAAATTGATGGAAAGATGTGCATTATATGTCCAAAGCACAAGTACAAGATCACTCTAACTGAAGGAGAGGGGTTATATAGGGGCACCGACCGCCAACAAGTACCACCTCTGACCAAATGGTACTCCAAGGGTGTGAGGCAGCGAACCCACACAGTCACAGAGACCAGTGGGGACATCTATGTGAAACTATCTGAGGACGAGTGCTGGATTGACTCTGACTACTACCAGGGAGAAAAGGGAAGGGTGGAAAGGGCTAAAGCTGAGGAGGACTCAACTTAATTAAAATTACAACAGCAAATCTACGTGGATGTAGATGGTATCTTTATAGTCATCATTGTCTGTTCTAATCTATGGCTGCACGGATGTTTACTTGTTGTTATATTTCATATAATCAGGACAGTCTTTACGTTAGTCTTGTTTTTAAATAATTGTATTGTATTGTATTTAGAATATAAAATTAGCTAGTTATTTACAAATAATTTGAATGTTTTAGTAAAAACATTTTCTCTAACCCATTATGTTTTTCACTAAATAATTTTTTTTACATATGATTATTAATTTAAGATTCTCTGAACTTAAATTGAGCAGTGGCAAAGACGTGTGCCTACACTGGTGCTTCTCATTCATTATGCATGCACTGAATAATCAATAAGATAAAGAGGTTTGTACCAATCAATAAAGCCCTAAAGTGGGAAATAATTTGTGTTAAATTTTGACTTTATATTGCAATAGTGACAACTTTTCAGCCACGACTGTTTATTTGCGCAAGTGACCTTGCAACGTATACAGGATTTAGGAGTTCAGGTTCTCATTGTGAACGTTCAAGGATTAGATTGTTCTACTTTAGACGAGTGCGATGCTTTGGGAGATGTCTCATGTACTTTAGTGTTCAGAAAACTTGTCTGACGTCTGGATCAGCAGCCAGCTTGCTCAGTTCAACAAATCCGATATGCTGGTTTTGTAACATTTGGAACACTACCTTCCTTAAACTGTGCCATATGTTTCCAATAATGTAACCTAAATGCATTTAGTCTGTCATTTTTTTTCAGCAGTTCCTGTTAAAAATGTATTTTATTTAAGCACAAACCTAATTGAGAATGTTAACACAATGCTTTTTGACATTAATGCTATGTGTTGAGATAATTAACCTTAAAAATCTTTAACAAATCTGTCATCTCTTTTTATACAATAAATCCAAAAGCTTTCTTAACCATTTGACGTAAAGAGGCCAGACAGCCTGTCACATTCTGATTATTTTTGGTTTCTGTGCCCAAACAGTGACACTGCCCCAGAACTGCAAACGCCATAGGCTGATAATGCAGAGGCTTTGGGGTTGGATGCTCCTCTGTGCATGAATGATGTTGGTCTCTAGAGGCCTGCAGCAAACTCACAGCACAGTGTGAGAGCTTTGGTCTGTGTGACGCTTTGAATACAATCATGAAATGCACATGCCCCAGGTCACACGAATCAAGAGGCTGAGACAGAGATTAAAATATGATTGTACAGCCAAAGTGAGAATGTTTATTCAAGACAGAGACCATTATGTGCAGGTGGTCAGTTGTAGTAGGTCAAGAGGACAACATAAGGAGCAGACCGTCTGGGGAACCTGCTGGGCAAGGTGTGTCTTACTCCAGAAGGAGAGTATGCAGGGCATGTAAGCAGCATGTATTTAGAACCCGAGGCCCATGTGTGGCATTATTCAAAATGACTGTAAATGACACAAGAGGCTCTGATTAAACCTCTATTATTCCTCCTATAAAACTCTAGAAGCCCTGGAGTTTAACCAAGAGAACCGGACTACCTCGTGTCATTATCCCCTTCCACCAGAAAAAGCAAATAGTTCTCGTTATGGTGTTACCACAATCACTGACATTGCACCGCATATCTTGTGCCCCCTCCCCCCCGGGCGGATCTTTTGTGTCTGTGCGTGTGTTGATACGTGTTTTTTTGACAGTCCGGGCACGAAAGTTAATGGCCCACGTGCCCTGCGTTGCATTCAACACGCGCCGCGAGCCTCAGATCAGTTTTGAAAAGCACAACAGATGTCTGGTCGAACAAACAGCGGCGGACTCACGTCCAGCCCGTCGACACCGCGCGCTCCGAATGACGCTGTGTATCCGTGCGCGTTGGCGCGCGCTGCTTCTACGTGTCTATACTGCCCGCGTGCGTGTTGCTGAGTCAGGCGCGACCACTCTCGGTTTCACTCCGTCTCCCCCCTCTCTCCCTCTGTCTCTCTCCTGTTGTTCTTTGCCAGGGAGACTTTCTTTCCTCCGCCGACGTCATTCCTATGCCGTGGACGCCGAGGCGCGAAGCTGCCGCGTCCTCGTCCTTAACTGTTTCCCCCTCCTCGCCGACTGACAACTTGTTTGTCTCTTAGCGCATTGACTGTCCATGGGCGCTGCTGTCCACACACTCCGCTGCTCCGCCGGTCCGGCCGGCTTGTCCGGCGCACCCCCTGCGGTCGGTTCGGGACGGTAACGGGCTCCGCTTTTATGAATGAATGGCGACACGGGGAAATGCGAGAGACTGCGAAAGTCCCCAGCTGTCGGGCTCCCGGGGGCCCAGCCGCCGATGAGAGGGATTAACGACGGAGCGGAGCCGCGGCTCATTGCGGAAAAGCCGAGTCTGACTGCAGACTGGCGTGGACACGCGCGGTGAGGGAAACGGGCTCCATAGCGCAGAGCGACGGAACAAAACCGCGGCGGCTACGATGTAAGTTATTCTGAAGCTGCAACTCACGGAGGGGGGTATGAAGGAAGGGCCCGTGGTGCGGTGCATGCTTTATTTTTCTGCACGGTCTGATTAACTGACTGAACCATTACACCCACCCAGGTGTAGAGAAGGCTCTGGCCAGCTTCTCCTCAGTCATTTTCAGTGACATGTCGTTGATGCACTGTCTCCGTGAATACTAAGGACCAGAGCAAAGACCCAGTGTTGCCTTTGAATCTTCCTCTGGCCTTCACTCTCACCTACACGTTGTTTGGCTCACAGGTCCATCCACATCGTGGCTCTGGGCAGCGAGTGTCCAGGAGGAGTCGGGCCCGGGGAGGAGATCATGGGCCAGGGGCAGCTGCAGGGAGGCCTGTTGTGGAGCTACCTGGGTCACGGGGCGCTGGTGGGACCTTGCGACCTGGAGAGCAGCTTGCACAACCCAGCCTTCATGGAGTACACGTCACGTGTGTTTGGAGATGTCACTGTAGTAGTTCGAGATTGTCCCAGTTGGGTAAGAGATTGATGTGTGTGTGTGTGTGTGTGTGCACGCAGAGCAATACAAGCAGAGCTGCACGCGTTATAAATTCATAGGGATATTTTCTTTGATACATTTTGCTTATTCTCGTCTCTGTGCACGTTCAGAGTGACCCTTAGACGAGTTTTGCATTGGCCTGTTTCTGTTCCAGACTTTGCTGCTGATGTGAGCAAATGAGACTTGAATTGCCGAGGAGGTTCAGGGCAGGTCAAATCCATCATCATAAAAAGTGGTGTAATTGTGATGATTGTCTTTCGTAAAGAGTGTCAGCTGGATCGTATGTTGTTTACTTTTTTTCAGAAGGTGTAAAACATGTCAGATTCCAGGGCCACTTTCCTTCCTGCAGTGATTGCAGGCATAAAAATGCCTGTTCTTATGAGGACGCTATTTCAACACGCGCTGCACAAAGAAGCGATGAAAGAACTTTTGTTCTCAGAAGCATATGAATTCGAATGAAAGCACTGTTATGATTTTGTAGCAGCTTTGTATGCGTCCTATTATAGGGCTGTCTAACTCTGTCAGGGGTGGTGCTGGGGAATGTCTGGCAGTCTAATCTAACGTCTTTTTGTGTCTTTTATTCAAACTGCTCGACACTTCCGTTGTGGTTTTCCTGCCCAATGAGTGAAAGCTGGTTTCTTTAGAGCTGCCTAACACGGGTCTTTAGGGGTAAAGTCCCATGAGCCATACCGGGGTATTTACTGTGTACTTATGGAGACTCGGAGGAGACGGGTTATATGAGGCGAGAGTGCCTGCTCATATGCCTGCCCTCTCCTCTCACCCGTTACTATTATTGTTTGTTTCTGTGCCTTTCCAGGACCTGTTGGACAGCGATTGGGCCAGTGTAAGAAAAGTTCTCGAGCAGGCAGACATCCTGGTTATTAAATATTCAGTCACTGACAAGCTGGCCTTTCAGCAGGTCAGAAACGGCTACGCTCCAAGACTCCGCCCGCTCCTGAGGCACTGGGGTGTACCCGTCATCCTGGTCGCAGTCGGAGCACGGCTAAATGGTGAGGACGCATTTGTCTCGTGTTTTCTTTACAGCTGGAGTGGGTTTATTCTTGCCAGCAATGTCTTGATAACTAACTGTTCCTCTGATAGTGTGTGTGTGGGACAACGATGGAGTTTGAGAGGCGACAAACAGTAACTGTGTTTACCCCCTGTCCCTGATCTTGATCTCTGGGAATGTTTGGTTTGTTTTGAGTTTTGGAAGACTATCAAGCTTGTGTCCTCTAATGTGTCCTCCCAGCAACGAGGAGGATGCTCATGACTAAATCTCCTCTTGGCTGCCTGCAGGCTGTCAGCTCGCATGCTTTGACTGCAAGAGAGGCAGCAAAGCAACATATATTAAAGTTATATTAAAGCTCACAGAACGTATGTACATCCTCAAAACAAATCGTCATGGCTTGAAAGTGCCTCACAATAATAGTTTATCCTTTGAGTAGGACTAGCAAGCGTTACTGGTGTCTGGTTAGAACATTGTGCTTTAACGTACATGCATCTACAGCTCTGTGAATCTGCCTGAGATTTTAACACACACACTCACACACACACACTCTGACCCTTGTCGAATCCAGGTTCTGTAAACAAGTCTGTCAAATGTACCAAGTTGTATTTTTAGCACTCCCGCTCAACATACTTTGAGATCCTGTCAGAGCTCTGCTGCAGAATGATCACAGTCTAAGTCAAGTCTTTGCTGGGAGACAGAGGTAGAGAGAGGTAGAGAGAGGTAGAGCGAGGCGCTGTGAACCGGAGCCTTTGTTTGTGGCTGGCGTGAGTGTTTTCATGCTATCCCCTCCTGACTGCAGAGAATGACGGCTGAGCGCTGAGCACTTCCTGCTGCCTGACTTTAGACCACCTAAGGCACAGCTGTGGCAGAGGCAGCGCTGCCGTACGCGTATTAACGCAGCCATTAAACCCGCGCTGAACGCAGCAGCACAGGCGGATTTATTCGAGGGCGGGCACGCACGCACACACTCAAACATTACACTGATGTGCCAAGTCACTCCTCGTCAGATGCTCACACACTCCTTTTCCTTCTTCCTCTCTCTCTCTCTCATACACACACACACACACAAACTCTACCTCCATCTCTGTGTCATGCCTACAGTACGCTTTATCAGATGCCAAGCACTTAGCTGTCTCTCCCATTCATTCACTGCTTCTCTTTGGCTCTTTCTTCCTTTCCTCTAATTTATGGTCTGATTCTGTCTCATCGGACAGCAGGGTGGGTCTTAGTGCAACTTAACTTGACATTTCAGGAGCCAGTATCACAACAAAACAGAAAATAGCAACAAAGTAGTTTTTACTTAATTGATATTTGCACAGTTTGATTTATCGGGTTGGACGGCTGTGGCTGTGGCATCTGGTTTGTATGTTCAGCTTATATTTACGTGAAATAGGTTTGTGAGGTGTTATCTCTTTCAGCTCTGGTCGTCACACAATGCAGCATTTACATTGTGTTTTAGATTCATCATGTTTTTATACCTTAGTATTGACCCAATGCCCCCCCACCTCGATCAGGTAGTGCCAAACACTGCTGTGTTCTGCTTTGTGTACCGAGTCCAGGAGTAGATTGACTCTTGATTAAAGAGATCAATATCATTTGATTGCATGTGACGTATGTTATCTGTTCTGCGCTGTTGTGTTTATTCGACAATTCCTGACAAACAGCTGTGCTAAATAGAATGAAATGTGAGACTCAGACTTTCATGAATGACTCTAGCTTCCAAAATTTGGTTGAGCTGTATTGAAAAATGATGCCTGAAGGCTAAGAGTATGTGGCAGGTAATTTATAATTTCAGCTCACATTATCAGTTTACAGACTGTATATGATTAGGCTCGTGCAGCTCATACGGGACAAACATTTCCAGCATTACAAATCCTGAAAAGCTCAATGTCTTATCAGGAATTGATAGTCTTTTGAAGTGTTTAATAGACATAATTCAGGGATTAATTCTTATCTCTGTGTTCAGATGAAGGCCCTCCCTGTACGTGTCCGTTGTGTGCGTCTGACTGGAGCAGCTGTGTGCCTCACAGCGAAGGGCTGCAGCTGTCCCGGGACCTGGGGGCCACCTACCTAGAGTTGCCCTCTCTCAACCACGTGTTTGTGGGTCGCTACTTTGGTAGCGTGGTAAGTGGTGACGCCACACGAGAATCTAACCATCAGTCAAGCACATTTAATGAGAGCAGTAGTGATGGTTGAATCATCACTTTATGTTTTTATGGTTAATTATGCAGAGGGAGTTTGTAAAAAAACAACAACTGCATGCTAATTTAAGAAAAATACACTTCATCATGGGCCAGGTAGCTACAGTGGTCTTCCTAAGAAAAATCAGTAATGCAACGTGACAATTTATTCTCCTTGTGTTTGAACTAATATGTATTTCTGTATCATTCAGCTGGAGTACTTCATGATTCAGTGTCTGAAACACAAAGCCAAAGACAGGCCAGAGAAGAGACGAGGAAATAAAGTGAACGAGCTCCGTCCCCCTCACTTAGAGCAGCCAGGTCAGAGGAGTACTACTGTATCTAACAACACATACTTCTGTCATTGTGAATACTGTTTACTCGGTTCCTGCAGGTTCATATAAAAGTGAATCTTTCATGTCATGAAATCTATTATTTAATGGTGACAGTCATTTTGAATGTGTAACAATTGAAGGTGCTTTGCACACAGGACAGTTTCCAGAAAACACTGGACTGGATTGTTTCTTGAGCTTACATAGCCAGAAAAAGAGCTGAGCACAAAGGTTTGATCTGGATCAATACTCTCCGTTACGAACTAGAAAGAAGAGGACAGACGGAGAGAGCTAGGCAGACTACTTTTATTCACTGACGTTTGAATCAATTTTAGACTGAGCTTTTTTCAGCGTTAGACACAGCAACAACTGAGTGTTTACTTCCTTGAGTACAATCACTACTGTGACAGCGGGCTGTTATCTATTAACCTTATTCAGTTTAGTCATTTGATCTAAATACTGCAGACTCATTGTCCAGCCAGTACTAATGCGATTGTGTTATACACTCTACAATGTTGTGCATATTTTAGTTTAGGACTACAAAAAACAATTATTATCACCTGTAAATCAGTCAGTGGTTACTTTGTGTAATAAGTTAATGCCAAGGAAACTGCAGTAGGTCTCAGATGGTCATCATAGTATTTACAGGCCAAGGTGACCTTTCTGGCTTTGTCTGATCAGCTGTCAACAACTTAAGGATATGGAGTTTTCTATTCTGTAACACAAAGAAAACAGTGGTTGTTTACCTAAAAACTGCTCTACTTTTACCCAAGAGCTAAATTAATAATCAAACTCTTGCCTATTAGTTATTCTATATTGGTTTAAGAATAATTAAGCTTCAAAACAAGACACGCTGGACCCAAAGAAGCTTCTACCAGCCTCCTCCATTTAAATATTTATTTCAGAAGCCAGCCAGCTTTGAATTATGAGCATGCTGATCAGGATCATAACTGACTAAAGCTCACAGAACCACAAAATGTCAACTTACTTAAAAAGATCAAAGTGGACTGCTCCTTTGTCTCTTTGTTCGACGTCTTTAGACTGTCAATCTTTCTCCTATTTCTCTAAAAGACTCTCTGAGTCAACGCAGCCGACTGCCATTCCTATCTGAAGGAGATTGCCATAAACTCAAAGCGTTTTGTGCCTTGAAACTACATATATAAAGTGAATGTGTCTGAAGGCACAACTCCCACAAACACAAAGAGACCAAGGAGCGTTGTTTTATTATCTAAAAATGTGAATCCAGTGATAAGGGATTAACTGCTGCTTTCTTAACTGCTATTACTGCCACTGCCACCTCAGTATGCCTTCTTCCCATTTTTTATCTGAGAAACATCTGATCATATTTAAAACAAACGACCTTGTTAAACTTGCGTTAAGTATTGATCTGGGCACTTTGCAGCCGTGTGTGTCTAAATCGGATGCAGTGACAGATTTATGTCCTGCCAAAAAGTGCAGCCACGCTGGAGGATTTATTGGTGCTTGTCCAGCTCTACTTACCTCTGCGCGAGGTGCAGCTTGCATTAAGTATGACATCCACTGATTCAGGAACAGCACTATTTTCTCGGCCACAGAGGTGCAGTGTGCGTTAAGCACGAATAGGGCTATAACAGGATTATGATTTGTGACCCGCTCCTCGTAATTTCATTCTTTCACTTTCTTGGTCGCTGCTTTTGAACTTGCTCTGCTTTCAGCCTCAGTTCATTTTGCTGCATGTACTTTTCAAGCATTGTGACTAGTAACAAAATGCAATGCAAAACATATAACTGATGTGTTGATTTGCTTGAATGTTTAAGTAAAAGTACATTAAAGTAAATGAGTGTACTCACTGACCGACGTCAGGGTTTTCACGGTCATAAAGCGGTTCAGGTACAGTGTCTAAGTATTTTTAAGGAGCTTCTAAGCTGAATGAACGTAAGAGCCGGTCAGGCAGCATATCAAAATAAATAAAAAAAAAAAACAAGTGAGAAGTCTTTGCCTAGACAAAGTCAGTGAACTGAGCATACTAATTGTTGTACTTTTGCCAGTGGGATATTTACGTTGTGGGCCACACATTTTCAGTAGGAGACAGATCTGTAGCACATGCAGAAATAATCCTCCCCGATAAAACACGCTTTGATGATAGCATGTGTCTCTAAAAGCCCAATATACCATCAAAGTTGCTGACTTTGGCACATTCTTCCCGAGTCCGTTTCTCATGCAGTGCTGCCTAACTCAACAGAGGTTTCCCCCCCTTGTTCTTTACACACTTTCCTTTGTGTTTTCATAATATTATGTCCTGTAAAAAGCTAAATTCTTTGCAGTCTTGTAAATGTTTTTTGGAGCAAAGTGAAGAGCCATGACCCATCTTTTTCTTGCTGGAAGCTTCTTTATAGCCAATCATTACACCTTCACCTGTTACCAATTAACTTGCTGGTTTTTAATATTCTTATTTGAGTATTTCATAGATTTTGTGAAGCCGTCTGTTGCCTCTGTCTGAACTTTTTTGGAGCATCTTGCAGCAGTTTTGTCTGGATGTATCATACATCAGCTTTGTTTTAAACTATTTTATGTAAAGTACCTTTATTTTCAGGAGCTTGATACTTCTGAGCCTAATATACAACTTTATTGTATACAAAAAACAAAAAAGTTGGACAGTGAAACACTAAAAATGTTTACATTGTACTTTTATCAGATAAATAAAGGCTGAGGCGAAGTGAGCCTTTATTAAAGTAATATTTATGAAATACAACTGCTAAATCTCAACTTTATGTATTAAACTGCTCGAGGTTCAAAGAATGGTCGTATAATTTTTTTCACTAGACCAGAATCCAGTGCTGCAGCCTCAGGCTTCATCTGTTCAGGTCTGTCTTCGGTGCAAAGACAAACACATCTGGAAGCATTTTTTCTAACTGGAGTAACGTGGCCGGGCATAGCATGACTTTGGTCTCTTTTTGCCCTGTCTTCTGGATAAAATATGTCATTACACTTTTTCTGTTGATATCACTTTCTCCACATACCTGTGTCAGGAAAAAAAAGTAGTGGACAAAAGAGAATGATTGTGAAAAGATTAGTTACAAAAGACCTAGGGTACTTTGAAACCATTACTGCTTCCCTTTTCATCCTGTTTTCTACCTCGTCCTTTGTCCATTCAGCTCGTCTTCCTCCTATTAGAGTGGAGGAATCCAGCTTCTCCCAGGACATGCAGTGGTTGTTGGAGCGCGGCGTGCAGTTCGCCGATGTGGCTTTCTACGCTGGAGACTCTGGAAAAGAACTGGGGTGGGCGCATGCCGCTGTGCTGTGTTCTGTCAGCCCGTATTTCAGACAGCTGCTTCTCGGGCCTAAGACCAGGTAGGAATGATGAGCCTTATAAGCTGTTTCACCACCTGAGCCTGTAACCAGAAGGAGCTAAGCCTTGGATCTCTGTTGGACAGGGAACGTCCACAGTCGCGGTGCGTTTGCAGAGAGCGGGACGGCGGCCCCCACTCGCTTCTCTCCACCTGGGATGGGGGGATTATTGATGACATGCCGCGATCAGAGGGGCACCTGACAGGACGTCTTTCTCGCCTGGTAGTGAAGGACCCCCTCCTGTGTATGTGCTTGTGGGAGACTCTTATGTTCATTTACAGAGGTAAGAAACACACTCACAACAGAGAAAATATGTAGCTACCAACTGTTCCTTATGTGAAAATGCTTTTAATAATATATGTCCCAAATGTAAAATATGTCATGCACAAAGAACTATTCCCTAAAGTTTATGCATAATTGTACAAAAAAGCATCAAAATGTATCTTGAAGGCAGCAACTGTAATGTGTTATATCATTATCCTTATATAATCATTATAATGAGATTAAAAGTTGGGATCACCAGAGTCATTTGGAAGTTTTTTCAGGAATTATCCTCAATGCCACTACTGAATGGAGACGTGGATAAAAGTGACTGAAAATGATTTTAGACTGCGGATTTACATAAATACTGCTGAATTATTTCTGCATTAAACGTTTCACAAACCTAAATCACCACAGCACTGCAGTGACAAACAGCATACTATACCCACTAAGTAAAACCTTGGGATTTCACCAGAATGAAGTTGCACAAACTTCATTTCTGCCATCTCAAACTGGCCTCAGTTGCACACGATGTGCCAAACAGAAAGTGGAGAGCAGGATATAGCGTGTTCAAAACAGCGGCCAAAACGCACTTTGTCCAGAGGAATCTGGACTCGGCGAGGTCGGCACTTCACTCACATTACACCACATGAGTTCTATGAAATTATGTGAAGTACGTTATGACTAGGGTTCAAATAAAGATAACGGAGCTGGATGGAGATCAGTAGCGCAGGAGCGTCATTCTCAAAAAGCTGTCACTCTTTTTCAAATGATTTCGATGTGATGATTAATGTCCCCTGGCAGACGTTTGTCTGCGATTGGTTCTTGTCCAATGTTCTATTACCCCGAGGGGCAGAAATCAGTCAAACTGAAAGTGCTTGATAGTAAGAAACTGTAGTATTTTAATCCAGCACCTGATCATTCGTTGTGTAACAGTGTGCTCTCACACTGCTTTCTTAACCCACATTTGTACTCGATGCCTCAGATTATTTCATGGCATCTGACCGTTTCAGGGGCCTTGCGCTTACGTCAACAAATTACAAATGTGTCATCTAAAATGATTAGTGTCTTCCGAACGTCACTTAACAAGAATCCAGATAGAGGCGCCAACATTTGCACACCTCGTGAATTGTGTGGAACCTCCGTACGCAGGCTTGTGATATCCTCTGCGACTTGAGTGCCGCAAAGAAAAGTCTGTGGCTTAGATTCTGCCGTGCTGCGCCTGCTGCATGTTAGATGCCAACACAGACTGATGGTCGTGCAGGATTCCTCAAGGCGAAAAAGCCGCGCTAGCGTGATTCACGACCGCCTCTGTCCATGTATGTGAGCAGCGCTGATGGACTGAAACGAACACATGTAGACACGCGCATTAACACCAGAGGCAGACACACAAACACAGGCGTCTGTATGTGAGCGGGTGGAGAAGGGAAGAAGATTATAGGGTTAGACTGAGTCTCTGTGAGTGACTGTACGAATAAGAATAAGATCAGACAGAGCCGTGTATTTTTTCACACGCGTATAAGTCTTTGCGTGAATGTTTTTGTTCTCCCGGAGTAAGAGATGAGAAAGATGGGAAAGCAAAGGGTGGGTAGGTTGGTGGGACATGAGGATGATAGATGGGGGGGGTGCAAGGTGGAGTGTACAAGGTACGGTGCTGCTTTTCTATATTTCCATCAGATACCATGACGGGGAGAGAGAATAGCGGGAAGTGTGCACGTGCTGAGCAGAATACGAATGTCACGTTTCCACAAAACACTGCAGGGAGACTCTGTGAATTCTTGTGGAAAAAATGAGCAAAGTTAACCTTCAGCATGGTGACTCTGATGTATGTTAAAAGCAGCTGACCCCTCATACGTGTGTGTGTGTGTGTGAGTGTTCGACGTTAATTTTCCAACTACAAACTACATTTTGCTCTGCTGGAGACAAATATCCTCTGCTCACAATGATTTGCAGCTCATTTCATTGTTGCTTGACAGAACAAATTTCCACAACAATATCATGCCTCACAGCGACACTCGTGGATTATTCCACGCTTGGGTTTCCGTCTTTTTTGTTGAGTGTGTGGACAGTGACGAAGCCTGTGTGATGTTAACACTGTGAGACTGTCTCCGTGAGCAGCACATAAAACACAGATGAAGCCATGAGCGTCTGTGGTCATCTAGACCTTTTTATTGTGTTTGTTAGCATTGGGTGTAAGTTAGTCAGACACGTCAGAGTTAAAGAAGCTCAGGTGATGACAAATTGTTCCTAGTGTTTGTTTTGGAAACGGATTTCTAATAGTATGTTTATGTGCTCATTTTGCTTTTTTGCCATATAGTAATTTTCCTTCTGATCCACTGCTGGTGTTTGGTGTCTGGCTGCATCACATGTCAGCACCAAGCTTCTGAGCTAATCTCTCACAGTGCCTATGAGGTGTCTGTGCTGCATGCACTGGGTGTCGAGGTAATCCCTCTATCTGCTGAAATACCGTCATTATGAACTAAATCCTGCCCTGCCTAGCTCACTACGTCTCTCCACAGTGTTTTTATGTCCCGGTAAGACACTCTACCCCCAATCGAGCTTCAGGGTTTCTAGGCTTTCTAAAGTAAATATAAGGAGCGCTGCTGGTTGAATTTATATATTTATTTATCCCTATACATTTTTACTGGACGTTATCGCTGTACAGCACAACAGAGATAGCTTGTTGTTTGTATATCATCCATTTTAAGCTGTGCGAGCAATGAAATGACATGATTGTAGCTGCTGATTGTGAATCTTAATAAATTCGGTGATCCCCTTAGTTTACGATGGAGTTCCACCATGAGGGTCACATCTGTGTTTTTTAGTGAAAATTCTCCTAATGACTCATGTTACCATTCATTTATTTAATGTCATTACACACTAAATGAAAATATTACCAGCTACACGTGTCAGAAGTATCATTGTGAGCATGTATGACCGTTTCACTTGAGTACAGCCTTGCACGGGGCATCCCACCCATAACCACATTCTGTAAGAACAAGCCATCTTTGCCAAAAACTGGTCCTTATGGTTCAGTGTGAGGTGTATGGGTGGTCAGATCAGTGTGCCAGCTAGAAAAAAAGTATGCCTCCGTGTTTCTACAAGCTCTATTGTTGTGGGTCCACAGAATCAGTGTGTTTGTGGATGTCTTGTAGGAGCGTGGGAGTGGGATCACCTCCAGGAGGCTCTGGAAGAGAAGCTGAAGAATTCGCTGGCTGTTGCTCAGCTTATGGATCGCATACGATCTCTTATCGGCAGAGACAGGGTGAGCTCATTAGTGTTTCTTTGTCTCATACACACTAATCTTTTAGCCAGGAATATAGCATGCTTGTAGTAACAGCTCTGTCTGACCCAAGAGGTTAAATATTTACAATATATGTCAGTCTAAGGTATAAACGCATGTTTATGTAGTTGTCTGAAGTTGACTAAATTAATAAGACCTTGATTAGAAACAGTGCAGTCATAATGTGACTGTAATTAGCATATTTACATAATTACTCCCCACAACCACCTCTCACATACTGTGGGAATTAACACAAAGTAAACAAGGAGCAAAAGCACAACACGACATGTGTGTATATTCCACACTGGACATATTGTGTCTATTTAAAAAGGCGATGGTGCTCCATGTAATGGGAAGCAGACTTTAACATTCAGAGAAAGATCAGCAGATGTGACAAGGCTGCTTCTGACAAGCCTTTGGCAGCGTGCATGGTCCACCAACCCATCTGGATACAACTAGGTCTTCTACCTGAGGCGCTGTTGAGATGAGCTGACACGGCGAGAGACGACTGGGCCAGTTTAACGTGATGAGACACCTTAATGCCCTGTCATGAGATAATCGTGTCCTCTGCAAACACCCCCGGGGTGTCCCACTATGTTTGACCCGCAGAATTCCGCTTTCCATAAGCTTTGCATTTATTTACAAAATCAAAGAGGCTTGATTCTGTTGCTGCCTCCACTGAAGAGTCTGTTTGCTGATTGCTCCCTCTGCAGCAGAGCAGTGTGAGATTATGGAGCTCTTTGTGCTTGGGCTGACCGAGAAAGGTCATGCAGTAGTAATGGGATGCTTTGATGACAGTCATTTGTGGACTTAACACAACCGTGTGTGCATAGTCACTCTAAGGACACTGACAGCCTTTCTTATTCCACTAATTTCACCTGGTGTACATACTGGTGGTATATACAGTGCTGTGAAAAAGCATGTTGCATATTTGTCACAGCTAACTCTCACTTAGAAACATAGAAAAATCTAAATCATCATTTTCAGCTCCTTTAGCTGCTTTACTTCCATTTAAGTGATTTCTGGATTTAACAGGTCTGGCAGTAATCTGCAGTCAATAAGGCTTAATAAATAAAATCTTCCTTACCTAGATGTTGTATTTACTGGGTTCTGTAATTAAACTGAGTTTGATGATCTGAATCATTTAAGTGTAACGAAAATGTAGAAAAGGGGGTGAAATGCTGTGTACATACTGTGTACTTTGAACCAGGAAACGGCTTTAGTGGACAGGAATGTGTTAATAAACAGACAGTTTGAACGATCGTCTGGCTGTCAGTCTGTTCTCGGTGTTAGCCAGTTCCGTCACGTTGTTCTTGGCATTGCAGATCAAGTATGTTTGGGTGGTGTTAAGCAAGGCTGGCAGAGAGGCCGTTTGTATTCCACAGGGGAAGTAGGATAGATGCACAGCATGGCAATTGTGCTGGTAACTAGTACCTGACATTCTGCAGAGTCTTAACTCTGTGTCTGATTGTTTGGTCCCCCCCCCCACCCGTTTCCTGTTTGTGTGTGTGTGTGTGTGTGTGTCTGTTCAGGGCCTCAGGGACACCCCGAGTGCACGTGCAGCTCAACTTGGCCCCCAGACTCTTGTCAATCTCTTCAATTCTCCACTATACTCGGATGTCATCTTTATGGTACAAGGTGGGTTCAAGCTGATTTGTTACACATACACACGTTGGCTAACGCCTGCACTGCAGCAGAGGGCCACTTCTTTTTTTGCTGTGATTAAATTATTATCTCCATCCCGGGAGTGGTCATCCATTTGGAGACTAAATAAGATAAAATGGTCGGAGCGATGCGATGCCTTCCGTTCCCGTCATGTTCCATCCTGCCAGAAGCTTTTCCGTTTGCTGTATTTAGCCCTTTCTATATTAGGGGATAAAACTGAGAAATCCAAAATAATTCCCAAAAGCCTCTGTTAATCAATATTTATCTCTGTGCTATGAGTTTTCTTGTCCTTGCACATATAAGCTATAAGTCCATTCCTGAAGGACATTGTTTTGGGAGCCGTCATTGTGTCGTTGGCTGTAAACGATAATCTAAATGGCCCATTATGATCATCACTTGTATGAAACTGATTTAAGTTCAGCTTCCACTTCTGTGATCGTTCACGAGGGTTTAATTTAAGGCAAGTGTGTGTTCTGTTAATTCAGTAGCCTCTATTAGTTATGTTTCTCTCTGTCAATGTAATTTCACACTTTTTCTGATGCCACTCTGAAACTCTAAACCTCCGTATGACGGTCTGGGTTTCCTCCAGGGAGTGTCTTACCAGCCCACAGGGCAGTGCTTGTGGCACGCTGTGACGTCATGGCGGCCATGTTCAGTGGGAAGTATGCCGAGGCCCGGAGTCGAGTGGTGCCCATTCATGGAGTCTCCTCAGATACTTTCTTGTCTTTTCTGGAGTACCTCTACACCGATTCCTGCTGTCCTGGTGAGTTAACTGCTCACAACCAAGACGTGCATTCAGCCACACTACTGCAGTACTTCTACAGTACTGTATATGTTAGTATAGTGTATGTGTCAGGGTTTTGGACCAAGATGGCCCCCAGAAATGCACTCACACACACAGTGGATTATGTTAGCCAACAATAATTTTAATTAAACATTGCATAACCAGAAACTGAAAACATGAGCAAACTCAGACTCCCTGCCATCAGTAGGCTAAAAATAAGAAATGAAATAAATGTAGAACGATAACAGAAAGGGTAGCTAAACAGATGGGGGGAAAGTGAGGTCAGGTTACATGAACGAGAGGGAGGGGACTAGCAGAGAAACCAGACTGTGTGAATCAGAAACAGGGTGAGGGGAGAAACCGAATGCATAAGAGTAGTGCACAGAAGGCGTGGGGAGTGAAAAACATAACAACAACAGGTAGACAGGAGAAACAACAGGAGAAAGCAGATCAGAACGACAAATGAACGATGAGGGAATTCGCAGTGTGTAGTGGGAGAAAAACATAAGGCAGGGATAAACAGGTGGGTCTTACCGGTGGCAGACAGAAGAAAGAAAAGATGGCAGAGCAGAGTAATCAGCAGAATGTCAGAACCAGAACTACAGCAGGACGGCACAATGACTCAAGGTGGCAGAAAGAGCACAACAGGTGGTCACGACAGGAGACTCAACAGAAGCCGCTGGTGGTCATTATAACCCGCCACTGATTGACTGAGGGAGCAGGAATTGAAAGGAGAGGGGACTAAGGGTGTGAATGAGAACAGCTGGGAGTGATCGGATAATCAGAGCTGGAGACCAGGAGAAGGGGCGTGGCCACGTGAGAAGGGGCGTGACCAGGTGAGAAGTGGTAAACAGGGAAACCCAGAGAGAAACGGAAACAAGATCCGTGAAGAAAACTCAAAATATTCCAAACTCTAACTGGAGACGCTTCCCCAATGGGAGGACCTTAATAGAGCAATAGTACAGTACATCGTAGTAAAAGAACTCGTCTCCTCTTTATCTCGCGGACTAATTAAACTGTAGCAGATTTTGTACGGCAGTGTGATTAGTTTCACAGGGAAACTCTTCGTTTTTATATTCGTTCACTTGCTTGTAACTGCACCTTCAGGATATTGCTGCTAATTGGAGACAAGCTTGGAGACAAAATCTCGAAACAGTTTTTCTTAGATAAAAGTCGCCATAAAGTACATTTTAGAACAATGGACCTTTTATGTCATTTTAATATATCATTGAAATAAGCTCATGTCCCAAATAAGAAAACTCTTGAGAGTGGTACAGTAGTGAGTTTCTCCAGGCGTTACTCACTAAACGCTGCCTAAAACAAAAGCACAGATGACAAGTCCCATCAGCCATCTGTGTGACTGCGACACGCTGCCAGTGTCAGACTCAGGAGGAGTGTGACAAACAGCACTGAGCTTTAAATTAAATTAGATTCAGTGATGACAAAATCAACCCGTGGCATCACTGCGTCGCCTGCTTTTAACTGTGCCAAACACGCCCCCAGATGTGTTGTTGTTGTTGTTGTTTTCCTCTGTCACCGTCTTACACATTATGCTCTGCATTTTTCACAGCAATTAGCGCTGATCATTTTCATCAGTCATGGCAATGATCTGCAGTATCGTCCATGCAGAGACAAAAGCTGCCGTTTATGAAATGTAAACACTGCAATGAACTGCAGCTGAAATATGAAAGTTACTCAACACTTAGCATGCAAATAATAATTAAAACATCAGTGAATATGGCTTTTAGCTTTATTAAATTGTCTTGTTACAGTTGCTTTGTCTGCTGTGTGTATTGCAAGTGGCCAAGTATTTGTTAACTGTGGTGATATATATGGATCTGGATATATACACATACATGTCCTCTTGCTGCGTGTTTTTTTTTTGTTTAGTTTTTCTACCCCCTAGTGGAAAAAAGATAACTTAAAGCAGCTTTGAATGACAAGCTTTCCCAGGATATTTGTAACTGTGTGTGTGTGTCGTCTTTCATGACGACCATAGTGATTTGTCAACTAAAAACCTGCTTTGATTAAGCCTTTTAAATACAGATAAATGCATCAAACGCAGCAAAATGTGCTATTTTTCTTAATTATTGGATAAAGTCCACATAACTCAGACTTACAGCATTAATTCTAACATTTCCTGCCTAGTATTGCTACATAATAAACTGCTGAACAGACGATGTAACGCTTCAAAATAGTCTTATAATAAAGCAGCTCTCTGGCTCTGACGATCCTCCTAATATTGTGATTGAAAAAAAAAAAACCTTAAATCAGCAAAACCCCACATCCAGCATAGGTGCAAGGTAGGGTAAACGAGCTGTTTTCAGAGACACGGCTTCAGGTTGAGTCATGTAAACATGAAATTAAAGCCATGAAAGCTCCAGAGGCTGCAGCCGCTGCACCGTTATGTAAGGGCTCTGCACTCAAGGTCACAGCAAGATGTCTTCATCAGCAGCGACACAATCGGAGGGAAATCACACCAAGGATACCTCGTTTTGATAATACTTTATCTACACACTGCCGTATGTGACAGTAAGAGAGTTTATTTATGCACATTTATATATTTTGTGCAAATGTGCAGCTGAACAGAACAAAGCTCTTGTACAGCAGTTGAAAGCTGCATTGAAATCGCTGTTCATAAGAGGCAGTGAGGGATGTTGAGGGTGGTGTTTGACTGTAATAAGTCACATGCATCAGGCTTTTTCTGACATTTAGACGATACATAACAGGAGTGACTGCACTTGGTAAAGATGCTGTTTGACAGCTTGCTTACTTTTAGTCCTTTGACTGTTTAGTCTGCGTTTACGTTTCTGTCCACCTAAAAATGTCAAGAAACTTGGCGTTAAGTTTTGTTTAAACCTTCACCAACTTTTTTTGAAGTTTACAATTCTCCTTGAAGTTGTGTTTACATACATGTTACTGATGTAACACCGTGCAAGGCTAATTTATTCATATAGCTCAATTTTATGCCAGGAGGCACGAGTCTTCAAAGACTTGTTTGTAGTTTGTCCAGAACCTTCTAATTTTTGTGTGAAATAGACACAAACCTATCATTTTGTCATTATGTGTTTGTTTTAAACCTCAGGGTGCCTTTGTTCCAATTTATTTAAAAAAAAAAAACTTGTCAGCATGTCATACAGAGCACACGTGCAGAGCACAGGACATCAGTGTTGTGTGTTTTGTGTGTCCAGCTAGTGTTCTGCAGGCGATGGCTGTGCTCGTCTGTGCTGAGATGTACCAGGTGAAACGGCTGCAGCACCTGTGTGAGGTCTGTGTGTGCGCTTACCTTCAGAGCATGCCTAGTAGGGAGCTGTCATCCACAGGTATCAGCGTGGTGCGACTGCTCCGCAGAGCAAAGGTCAGTGCAACGCCACACACAGATAAGCCCAAAACGATCAGAACCCGTTCAGAAGTCTAACAGAACCCTTGATGTTTCCATTGAAATGACCATAACTGAATATTTTTATAGTTTTGTTCTGAGAAATCTGAACTCATGGCTACTAGTACAGACAGTTCAAAAAATGAAGCTCTGGTTCTGTCATTCATACTCATATATTCATATGTAGGACAGTTTCCAGATATAAATATGAGTAGATGTATACATTTATATAAAACTGTTATTGGTACTTGGACAATAGTAACTCCAGGCCATGAATTTTCATAGAAGTGGGCAGTTTTAAGATGATGGACACAGCTTTGGCTGCGGTATTAGCAATACATAAAGCGAACACTGACAGATATGAGCTGGTTTATAGTTTTGAAACAACAGAAACATATTGGCTGAGAAACTGGCTGCTCCTACCACGTCTATCTGCTCGCCCTCGCTTCTGCCAAGGCAAACGGAGCCCTGCTCACGGTCAGCCGTAGCTAGCCTTCCCTGCCTTCACTTAACACCAGCGATGGCACTAATTCATTTATATCAGAGATCTGCGTTGACAGCAGCAAAGACAGGTTTTCAGAACTATGAAATGCTTTATACGTCATCTGTTAGATCTGTTAGACAAAAACATTGGTTGCGTCCAAACAGCTCAAATCTGGGCTGTGCAGACCAAATACCGATCGATCGACTGGAGATTATTATATCGGTTATATATATATCGGTTATAAGTGATCGAAAAATTGCCAATGCTTTCTATAAAAGACATCTAACGTTTGTCTTGACAATGATAATCTGTTAGCATCAATTCTCAATAGATAAATGTGTCATGTGTTATGTGTCATGTTTTGTCTGTTTCTCTTGATTCTCAGTGTCACAATGCAGAGCAGCTGTATATCTGGCTTCTCCACTTCATTGCAAACAACTACCTGATCTTCAGTCACAAACCTGACTTCCTGGAGCTCTCAGGTCAGTGTGTCTGACAATTCTTAACCCTTCATGGTTCAGTGACAGTTATGCAAACTCAAATGGCTGATTACTCATAGCAAAATGTGGCTGCTGGTTTCCGCTTTGAAGTGTGTTTCAGGCTGCAGTTTAAAACTCAGTCAGAGCCTCCAGGCTTTTTCCACCCAGAATATGTAGGTTACGCTGCATCTGTTTCAGATAAATGCTGAGTGCCAGGCTTCTTGTTTTTCTCCTAAATGGCCAACACTGTCCAAAGTGTTGTGGTGATGAATAGTGATTAACAAATGAAACATTAGTAACCACCGTGTAAAGTATGTTTCTAACTTTCTATTTGGTTTTGAGAGTCAAATATGATATTTTATATCATCATTTATGACAGTATCTGTGTGTTAGCAGGCTGTGAGCGGCCAACCCTTCAGAATAATGCGCCTTAGAACGATGATATACTTTATTGATTCACATGGGTAAATTATTGTTAACCAGCTACCCATAGGTTTCCATGTCTCGTCCAAAGACACCTTGATATGTGACCAGCAGCGGCACCCAGCCCATCCCCCACGCCAGGTGTGTCCCTGAGCGAGACACTCAGCGCTAGCTCCCTGGCGCCGCTCACTGCTCCCCCCAAGGGGGGATGGGTCAAATGCAGAAGAAAAATCTCATTGTAACATCTAAAAATGTATTCAATGAACATACGGATGATTCTTCTTCTTCTCGACCAACTGAACCAATAATATTTATGCTAGTACTTAATACAACAAGTATATTTCTGATTTACATATGTCTGATTTCTTCTTATTGGTGTCATTAGTCTTCATTTAAAAGGCAACTTGAAAGTAGCTGAAAACTGACAAGACAAGATTAACATCTTATTTCTCTAGTTGGCATCAGCAGCACATTTTATTGTCATATACACATATTGGACGGCACTGAAGGGCTGATGAGAAGTGAAAGGATAGGATAAGGAGACAGCACATGATCAATTACTAAACATTTCAGAAAAGCGTCTCTCTGTATGTGTGACGTCTTTGTGTTTGTGTTCCAGATGAGGAGCGTGAGCAGGTGGAGAGGCTTCGCTGGCCGTCCCGAGGTTACCTGCAGGAGCTCAGCGAGTACCAGCAGCGGCGGCGCAAACTACGCAAGTCCCGCTGCATAGTCATGTGACCTCCACATGGATGCCGAAGTCCTGCGAGAACAGAGTCGCAGAACAAAGGAGGGAAACCAGTGAGAAAATAATTAGAAAGAGTGAGACTGGCAAAGAAACTATGATATGGCTGATTCTGAGGAACAAGGCTGAAGAGGAAGGGAGAGTAATGTTGGAATACTGGACGGGACTGTGTTGTCGGGTAGTGACATATACTGCTGTGACACTTCTCTTCCCCTAGAGAAAAAAAAATCTTTTAACACTGGCAATACAAAATGACTGATCCTTTAAACCCAATATGAATTTCAAATGACTGACTGGCCACTAGCCAGAGGCTGTGGCGAAGATTATATTTCTACTAGCTGATGGATCAGAGGATGTTTGAAGATGAACAGTGACACAAATGGGTACATTGTTAGTACAGATATACAAATGACCATAAATCTCTTGAAAACCAGGATCCTGGACCGACCATTGCAAACTGCAGTTAACGGATCCGATTGAATAAACGGGAAGGAAACCGCTGAACACAGGACTGCTCCCTCTCACCAACGATGCGCTTGCTGCCCAGTAAGATCATGGTATGACCATGTAAACATGCAACATCTCTAAAGCTAAAAGAGCCTTTGAGCATTTAACGCCTCAGTAGCGCAAAGAGTTTATCAGTCGAGTGGTGATCCCACGTTACCACCGAGAGCAGAGTGGAAATCAACTGGCAAAAGCTGTTTGTAGCTCAGCGTTTCTCATTTTCGTCTGTAATCTCACAAACTGTGTTCAGCATAGAAGCAGGGCCCATTTAGTTATTATAAATCCTTTCAGATCTATAATGCAGCATCAGCGAGCGTCTCAGAGCCGGAGTGATCTCATTACCATGTGAGATGGAATACATTTTGGTCATAGATTCTGTCAGACGAGGCCGTCTCACTTTGACTGAGACATGGCTGGCAGACGAATCAAAATCGAAGTGCTCTGTACACGAAACCCAGTACAAGAATCAGTGTATTTTTAACCCTCATTTAAAACGTGTAAGCTGGACTTGTTGCCATTTTCTTTGCAGGCTAATATGAAATAATGTTGAAGCTATAACTTACATATTTGGAATAACAAACAATAATGGTCTGTCTCTGTCACACAAAGCCTTTTGTAGCATTTACATGTACAGAAGTGGTTGAAAAAACATGCATATCATGAAAATAAGTTGGTACACTAAAAACCAAAATGCCTGTGGCTGGATATACAATTTTTATTTATTTTCTTTTATTTTGAGAAGTTGTTTTTAATCATAATGAGATTATGATTTATTGGTGCTGCAATTATTTTTGTAAACTAAACTGTATGTGGACGTTTATGATTTTTTTCAGAGTGGACATAACTGGGTTGTATGGTTTTACAGTCTAATGTTTCACTGCCATTTACTGTAAAACATGAAGGAAATCCTAATTTCAAAAAAAGTACAGGGAGACAACTTCAACTTCAACCTTTAATGGAATAAAAAGGAAAAAAATCAATAGTGACATTTTAGTGGTGTCAATAAGTCAATCAGCAGTATGTAAATATTTTTGTATCTAGCTGTGTCAGAGGTATACCGTAAACAACAGGCAAAAGAAAGTTCCCACATAGAGGTTTTGACAGTGTACAGGTGACACCAGTACAAGTATATTTACCTGATGATGATCATAGCAATTAAAGTGCGTCTAATAAGAAATCTTCTCCTACGTCCCCTTTGATCTCACATGAGAAGAATCAGTGGGTAAATAGCAGTTGAAACTCTGGACTGCGAAACTAAGTGGACCCCAGTGCTGCATCTATTCCCTGTATGTGGGGGCACTCATGCGACTCCACTGGGGCCAGTGCTGCAGAGACTGTAGGTAACCCGTAGAGTCTGACTTTAAATAAAGATGCGTTTTAGAATTATTATACCACAGACTCCATGAATGTGTTAATGTTCGCGTATGCTATCAGCGTTAAAGAGAGAGAGACAAAGTTTGTTATGTTTGCACAATGTCCCACTCATGTCACATCCCAATGCCCTGTGTGGATTATTTTGTTCAGACATAGCCTTTACTTGTCACCAATTTCAGCACTTCTATCAGGATGTGACACAGCGTAGGGGTTTCTGAGGGGTGGAACCCACAGCACCTTCTCATCTGGCCTGCTGGTTTCTTCTCTCCACAGCCGGACATTCCTTTAACTTTGAATGAATGCGTGTACGTGACAGAAGCACCGTGTGTCTGTGCGTCTGTGCAGTGCCACATACCTGAAGCAGGTCACTGCAGGGCTCCGATAGACTGCAGCATGCCCTCCAGTTTACCACTGTTGTGAAGCGCAGACACGTCACTGCCGCCTCCAACACACTCCTCTCCAATGAACACACGTGGGACCTACATTCACACAAGAAAACAATGAAAGCAACTTTAAATGCGAAGTCACTTGTTTAACACACACACAGTATATGATAATGCATATTAACATTCCTGTCGACATCAGATCATTATGTGCAGTACTGACAACCAGTGCCCTTTAATTAAATACTTTTTAATGCACTTCCACGGTAAGTAGTGCTGTGCAAACGTTTTAGGATTTATTCTTTTCCACCACGTAAGGGAAGCGTTTGATTGGCCCCACATTCATCCTGCTGCAGGCCTCTAAGGACCCCAGAACACCTCCAGCCAAAGACTAGTTTCAGAGACACGAGTCGTCCTGCATCAAGACGCTTGATATTTTTTTGTTTAAAACATTATTACGGGTTTTAACTAACTCCGGACTGATTCTCATTATGCTCCGGAAATCCCCGCTCACACATTGAGGTTAACAGCGGTGTTTAGTACGCACCGGAAGTTTATGCAAACGTTACTACAGCGGCACGATGGCGGCTTTGTTTACTATGAAGCACAAAGAGACGCGCTACACGTACACACGCAGACTTTCCTCAGTGTTTTCACTCGGGTCAGAGTCGCTAATGAAAACACTACTTTGCGTTTACCGTGCGGGCTCCGGTGAGTTCCAGGAAGTAGTCCTGCAGGCTGTCCACATCATTCCGTCCACTGATGTCAATACACTCCAAATGTCCCGGTTTGAACTTGTACTTGGACAAAACGTTTGTGGCCATTGTGCAGTACGGACACGAGCGCTTAATGAACAGCACCACTCGGTCCCCCTTCAGTTTAGCCTTCACAAACTGCTGCGCCATCTTCGCCCGGTGAAGTGCGACAAAAGAAGAAAACTGGGTGAAAGGATGTGGAGATATATTATACTCTAATGTACGGCCAATTATGCTAATAAGGGTGACGGAGAAGGCGGAGCCTGTCTCTCTTAAAGAGACAGTACACGCTCCTGATGCATCACGTGGTCAGCACACAGTCCTGTTTGAGAAAGTACAATCAAAACAGCTAAAACTGACAGGAAAAGCCAACACTACGGTTGAACATTGGATCTCAAACAGTTAAATAAGATGAATCTAAAAAAGAAAGATTAGTTCAATTTAAATCTTAAGCTGAAAAGTAACTACTTTATATCTGCTGTATAAATATCTTCATATACAATTTAGTAAGGTAGAAGCAGAATAGAATACTCAGTTACCCCGAAATACAAATTAAAGATAATACAAGCAAATAAACTTCCTATTCTAATGAAATATTAAGCAGATAATTGAAAGGCTTGTCAGTTACGACAATCAACTACAATAGTAATTTAACAATTTATCTTATATATAATCACATTCAGACATTACGGAAGGAATGTATGCCCCCCACTCACCCGGCTTAAACATGATTGTGGGCAGCCACAAGGGGCAAGTGTCTCACTAAAGGACACACCAGGTATGGGGGATAGGCAACAGCATCTAACTCATATCTGGTCACATTTAAATTACTGGAGATATAAGCCAAATGCAACATAAGAGACGACAGACAGGTTCAAGGTAAAACTAAGTTGTTTTATTAAAATGTCTTGTACATTTTCAGTTGGGCAGGATCAGATTTCACTCAAAATTCACATTTCCAGTGGTTTTCATATCTAAACACTGCTGGGTATTTTCAACTTTGTCACTTTCTCTTTAAGACTCAACCCTGATCTCCTTCTTTGCCTTCACTGCTACAAGTCACGTTAGGGCAATTTGTGTTGTTCCTCAATTAAGTAAATCCGTTTCTGATTAAACTAAATGTTTTGGAGGCTTGAGAGGAGGTGACTGACAGGTGGAAGGCAGTGGGTAAATGCCTGACTTTCACTGCTTGTCTCAATGACCCTTTCTGACAAAAACAAACAATATGAAATATGAACCAAAACACTGACACTGTAGCCGACAGGCAAAATTTACTTGAGCCCAAACTCATAACATTTTTTATCTGCTGTTGTGACTCCTCCACAAAACAAGTGCTGATTTTGTCCAAAATAACTTGAGATTGTTGTATGCAAGTATGTGCAGCCTGATTTGTAATCATGCCAAGTTGGTTGTAACAGCTGACCAAAACAGACAGTCTACTGCAGAGACTGACTATTTGACAGAATGCCACAACCGAAATATGTGTGAAATAGACCTGACCAGTATTTATTTGAATCTCAATTTTGAGGAAAAAAAACTTTTTGCCAATACAGGACACATACTGTTGGATGTCCACACTAGATGAATATATTTATACTGGAGTGCTGTGAAGATTGTTAATCTTTCTAGGTGCACTGTGACTAAAATCCTCTTCACAGCTCCAAAGGTAATGCTGTTTAACATATTCCAGTATCAATGTCTCCTAGAATTAAGCCCCAACCAAAGTTTACTCCATGGATGCAGTACCAGAATGCATTTAATTTTTGGCAAACATTCTAACACAGGTTTGTAAACAATATTTTCCTTGCTGAAATAAAGTATTTATGAAGAAGCTATTCATCCATCCAAAAAAGAAAAGCGACTTTGAAATATTTCACCGCTCGTCAAAACTCAAACTGACAAAAATTGACATCATAATACAGATTAGTGCTCCGATGGATGACAAGTTTTTTCTTCTTTCTTAAACACAGAGTGTTTGCCGCAAGAAAGCTGAAGAGGTGGGCAGAGTTCTTTCCAGGGTTTTAGAGGTGAACCATTCTGGAAAATTATAATCCCCTATATCTCTTCAGGTAACTTAAGATACTGTTACTCCAGCCAGATTGATCCCGTGTGCTCTGACTGTTTAAACACTAGCAGCTTTTTTTGTTGTTTTTCATGTTTCTCACTTCCCACCCACCCCATATTTATACTTTTTCCTCCCTTTACCATTCATTTCACATAATGCACAACCACACACACACAACTTTATAACACTCCTTTGAGACTTGACATCACTTATTTCATCCATCACTCAGACTTGCACACACACAAACACAACCTGTTCCCAGGCAGTTGTAGTTCCTTTGTATAGCCTGTGGCCCCTAGGTGTCGGCCCAACTTGATATATTTGAGCATACACCCATAAGGCACCCATGACGCACCATGAACACTAAACACTGTTGGTGCAAGGAATACTGTCCCCTACTGACAGGGGGATCATACTCCTTTAATATATCCCACCCCCCATGGCCATTACAACTACAGGTATAATCCATGCACACATACCGTCGTCAGCTCAAATCATTTTTCCTTCTGATCTCATTTCCTTCGTTTTCAGGCTCAATGTCAGCATCAACAGTAATTTGTCAAAGCAAGGTTATCGAATACAGTTTTGCATGAAAAGACAGGAAGTGAGTCAGTGGGGACATTTTTGCATGAGATGTGATGACATAATAGATCCTGCGTGCAAAATGGCTTCACAAAGTTAAACACATAAGGCCTGCGGTAAATTTATTTTTGCATCGTCTTCAAGTTAAACAATATATAATCTGCAGACTCTTTTTTTTGCACTAAGAGTCCCAAAATAAATAGATCTCCCTCTTTTTTTTAACTTAAATACACGTTATTTTCTCTGATGCTCAAAAATATTTTTGTTCTTTTTTCTGCATCAAGATAAAGTCCTGCAAAAAGTTAGAAGAGTTAAAGGTTTTCCCCCCCAAACACCTTCACACATGCAGGCAGCTCCTTCCACTGGTCTAGTGGTATGGAATTCCACAAGAGCTCATTTCAAAAAGAAAAAGAAAAGCAAAATATGAGGGTAAAAGTGAGAATTTTAACATTGCAGGCAACAATGAAGCCTGTGGAATCTTAGACTGGAAAATAAGGAAGGAATGAAGGAGGAAAGGGAGAAAGGAGAGAGAGAGGGGCTGTTGTGGAGGCAGTAACTGAAGGGGTGTTAATAAATAATTGCCAGTTGGACACCCCCCTCCTGGTTCGACACTCCAGTTTCAATACTGATAAGTGAAGATGTTGTGTTGCTGTGCTCTCAGCACCAGGCCTTGGCTCTGCGCTGGTCAAAATCAGCTATTAGCCTCTTGATGTGGGCCAACTTGTTGTGCAGGTACTCGCATCGCTGTTTCTCATCATGGTAGTTGGGGCTGTGCTTTAAAACAAACATGACAATAACGTCAGACTACTGTTGTCGCCTCAACAGCAGTTCCTGCTGTGTTGGACATAAACAGAACCTTATGGCAACTGTATGGTCAAAAATACTACCCGCATACCACAGAAGCCAGTTGAGTACTTACTTGTTTCATCTTTTTGTACTCTTTCAAGACTTCCTCCTGCACCTTCTGTAACATTTAAAGCAACAATAGTCACATTTAAAACTAATTGCTTGCTGATAAATGCTTTGATTGTATTGTATCATGTTAAGATGACAAAGCCAACACAAATGTTTAACAAAGATCATGCAGTACAGTATATTTAAGCATCAACGGCGTCAATGACCTGGTACTCTTTGGTGCCAGGTGACAGCTTCCGGCACTGAGCATCCAGCTGGGTAAAGTGACGAGTGATGTTCTCCACACGGGCATGCAACAGGCGGTACTCGTCATACTCTGCATTAAAGTCATCCTTGTAGTTTTGTCGCTGGTCCATGGAAACCAACGCTGTGTACTTCCTGTAGACACAGTAAAGGAAATGAAACCCCACAATACAATGAAACTCTTCTATTGTTGATACACAACGATTTTGTTCTCTGGACTTGTTTACAATGTAGTGTGAATAAAAACAAACAAAACAGCTGAACTACTGCATTCATTGTATACTTAATCTTATGTCTGTCTAATGATGATCTAATTAGTGTTTTTATTATATGTTCCTGAGAAGAAATGGGAAAGCTAAAATTAAAGAGCAATTCAAGGCGCACCAATGTTACTCACACTACAAAGTCTGGTATCTCAGTTGTGGAAGAGAATTCAGAGGACTGGACTGGCTTGTCTTTGTCTGAAGAGGAGAGAATTACATTAGAATTTTAAATACTGCACTCATAATTCACAGAACCAACACTTACATTTAGTATTATAGATAATAAGGAAAATTAGCATCAGCACTTGTCTAAATAAGAAAGGAACACTTACAGACAAAGTAAACTGCAGATTTTTTTGATTTTGACATTCATTCATTGAAATAGTTTTAAAATACCTAATTGATTCATCGACTGACAGAAGGAGGAGAAGTTTATTAAACTAAAAAATTATTAAACTTAGCAGTGAAAAGATTCCAAACTGCTATAATTTACCACAGCTTATCAATTCTCGTTTGTTCTTCTCTTAAAAATTTGGTATTGTAGATACTGCAGTTAAATATACCGTTGCCACCTAGTTAATGCTGTAATTTTGTTATGTGAAAAACACAAACTGTCAATACTGAAGTCACTGTAGTCAATTGATCAAAACAGAAGATCTTGAATGCCAGACGCAGACTGCGCAGCACAATACATACATATACAACCAATATATGATATTATGATTATAATATCAGATCTAAAGATCACAGAGGGGCTCAGATCAATGCCTCAATGTGTTCAGGCAAAGTCCACAGCATGTCTCTGCATGGGCTGTCAGACACAGTGAAACAATATGAGCAACAATCCAAAGTCTAGAAGATAAACTGACTGAAGAGGTGAACACATGAGGCATGTTAGTCACAAGACAAGTGGAGTTTACATTTAAATTGTTTTCCAAGGAGTATCTAAGCTCGATTAAAATGCTTTCTTACTTCGATCTTCAATTAAGCTGCATACCATAAAACCATATCAATCAATCTGGTATATATTCCTTTTTGTGATTAATCAACACTAACATATGGTGTTGTAAGACATAGGCACTTGTTCAAATTTCCCTTTGTCATCAGAAACACATTATAGCAATTTCACCTTTTTTATGGCCAACTTATTACTTAGGCTTCTACCTCACACAGAGCAGTATTATCAGCACATTAATTAGGCAGTAAAATTTGTTCCATTAG
Organism: Microctenopoma stevenorrisi; assembly: GCA_032270685.1. Classification (NCBI taxonomy): domain Eukaryota; kingdom Metazoa; phylum Chordata; class Actinopteri; order Anabantiformes; family Anabantidae; genus Microctenopoma; species Microctenopoma stevenorrisi. The sequence goes on along the minus strand of JAUMTR010000022.1, from coordinate 6,263,934 downwards.
AGACATTAACTACTGTGAAAAGTACCAGAAGCCTGAAACCAAAGCGGCTAACTGAAAACTAGACATTTCTCATTTGATCAAGCACACCTGCGCCGTTCCTACTTGACAAAATAATATCTATGCAAAAAGTCTGAGTTGTTTTTTTCCCAACCAACTCGGGGCTTGTTTGGTTTCATCTCACACCGAGCCCTGAGAAAATATCTAGAATCGGCAGCTGCAATGATTGATTTTCATCCAATGACAGAATGTCCAGTATACGTATCTGCCTGCTTTTTGACAGGCAAGTGGCACACCAACTGCTGTCATAGAAATGTGTGGGCCATTAGTTCAATATAACTGGTTACACAGGTTTAAAATGCTCGCCAGACTGATTAACGTAAACACACCAGAATGTGAAACTCTGTGGTTTGTGAACGCACCAACTGCACAAGGCACCGTGTGACTGAGCTGTTAAATTTTTGATTCAATCACTTGCTTCCTCCCCTTCTTCCAAAACGCACCTTTTAAAAAAATATTCTAAAAGCAAATATATCCCAACATGTGTTAAATTTAAAAATTTGTTTTAAATGATTAGGCTGATCTTAAGAGGTGGAGGTGATGGGCAAAACACGCAAAAAAACTGGCAGGGACATTTAAGTGTTGACACATTTGGTTGAAAGCTGTAGATAATTAACAGGAAAAACAACGCACCTTGATCTTCAAGCGGATTCTTGTTGATAGCTTCGTTATTCTCTTGCTTAGCACTGCGTCTTTTTTTGGCTTTACGACTCTCCTTGGCCTGCTCTGCTACCTTTGCAGGACTGCTGCCTCTTTCTGTCCCTTTCTCCTTCTGTCGATCCTTATCTTTGTGCTTCTTGGATTTCTTTTTGAACTTCTTGTTGGTACTGCTAGACAAAGTAGGGCTGGTGACAGCGGAGGTGACAGTGAGTGAGGTGCGAGGCGGAGGGCTGGGGGAGGAGGCTGGTCTGGGGACAGTGACAGGGTGCTGATAATTGTCCTGCAGCGTTCTACTGGAGGAAAAGCGACTGGGTACTGGGTCTCTGCAGGATGAACTCTGGTCTATAGGCAGGTCTTGTGTTCCACAGCCTTCCGGGGTGCTGGGCGAGTTGGAGTTAGAACCTGGGCTGGGCTGCTGGTGAGAGAGTGCCGGAGGGTGGGACGAGATGGGGAGATGGGTTGGAGGGCCTGAGGTGACAGAGGGTAAAGACGAGAGTTTGGAGGCCTCATCCTCACGGCGATCAGAAGAAGAGAAGGATGAAGACGTGGCCGGCCCTCGACTGCTGAGGTGGGAGATGCGGGCTTTCTTAGGCGCCAAGGGATCAATGAAGTCAAAGTCTGGTTGGCGTTTCTGTAAGAACACGCCTCAAATTTAGACAAAATGCATACTTGCATACACTGTGGGGTTTGTATTTATGTTAAACTGTGTAGATACCTGGGGGGATGTGTGGACGCTGTCTTTGGGAGAACTGTTTGATGAGGGTGTTTCATTTGGAAGACCCAACTTGCTGTTGAAGGAAGGACAGAGTGGTTTCAGTGGAACATTAGGAGTCAGCGCTCAGCTATGATTGGACTGGGAAATCTGGGAGAAGTCCTATTTTTATTTAAGTCATCGTTTACAATTGCAATGTTTGTGTGTATTTTTAACTCACAACTCAAGCAGTACGTAAGAAATTAAGTTAAGTCACCCAAGTTTTCCTTTTATAATTAGTATTAACACCACAGGCAAAGACGACGGTGGTAGGCTAGCAAATGTTAAACTGTATATTTTAAGTTTCCATAATTTATCATTATTAATGTAAAAAGAAAATGTACCAAATTGGCTTTTTAAATAAATACAAAGACTATCAGTTCATCAAACTACGATTTCCATACCGAGCCCGGATCCGATCAACCTGGGACTTCTCATCTTCAGAGTACCCGGGCCAGTCTCGCTGGACAGCACGATAAATAAAGTCCTTCAATGAGTATGTGTTGTCTTTGGGATTCATGTTTGCCACCTGTTTCACGCACACACACACACACGCACACGCACACACGCACAGAGTTTCAAGTAAATACTGTAAAAGCATGAGATGTATACAACATGTATAGAAACGTCTCATTTCCTGTGCTTGTCAAACATCTGTGCATGCAAATACTATTTAACGTTTATATGGCTCATTTCTTGTCATAGTCCTTAAAACCTACTTTGACAAACTATAGACTGTGCACCTGATTTCTTAAGGCAGATTTGTGCAGTGCTGCCTGAAAGTCTGAATTGTCCGATTGTTATCCCATTGATTGAAAACACTTGATAACCCTAGATGTTCACTTTTGCAACTGACAATTAAGAAAAATTAAATGACCAAGTAAAATATTTTTGTGTCATTTATTAAACTGCATTTCCTTTATCTACTTTAAGGTGTAAACATCTGAGGATGTTTCAGGTTATACATTTAAAGGGTTCACAAACCTTCAGGCACCACTGGGTAATGGGATACTTAGGATCAACTCAACACTTTAAGAACGCAGGTACACGAACTGAATACTTGTATATCAGGGTTTTTGTTAATTTCTCTCTCAGAATTCACACATCGTGTTCATCCAAAAAAAGCCACTAAACCCTAACAGTACCTGTTGCAGGGTGGTCCCTAATGAGTTTCTGTCCTTCTGGTTGATGCCATCCCGCTGTAAACGAGCAAGCACTTCCAGCTTTTTGTAGCACCTCAGCGCCAAGAGGTGGATGATGCGATCCCGGAACGGCCGCTGGGACACAGGGTTATTGGAAAGGCACTTGCGAATAGTGTTGGCTGGGTTGATGGGCGTAGAGCGCTTGCGTTCTGGGACCACCTCTGGGGCTGACAGCGCAGGCTTACGTATATGGACTTGCTTTCCTAGAGACATAATGTTCAACATTACCAGCTTCTCTTCACTAAAGGAAAGTTAAACTATAGATGATTTGTCATTTTGGCAGATAACGGCGTGTATTTATCCAACAACTCAATGCTCTCACTTACCTACCAACTTACCTAATGAACCTACAAACATGCCTGCATGTTTCTCTATACTGCTTAATGGTCATTATGAAATTTTAAAGCTCTTTAGGAGATTAAGGTTAGAGGGAGGAAAAGAACCGAAACACTTTGCCCTTCATCCTGAGAATAGGAGCAATGAAAAGATAACTGTACTACTGAAAATATAAAGAGAGAGCATAGTATCTTATGTGTAGTATGTGTCATTTTGATCAAACTGACAATTATTGAGCAGCTTACACAAAAAGATAAAAATACATGTTACAGACCAGTACCTTAAATAAACAGCCTGTGAAAACCAGAAACTAAAAGCTTCTTTTGCATTAGTAAGTAGGGTTTTCACTCCAAACCAGCTGCTACAAGCTTTTGTCCCACCCCATGTCTTTGCTGCTCCTCTCGTTTCCCAGTTTCTATCTGGGCCAGCGTATGCAAATCTATCCCTAGGGCCCAGAAAACGTGTACCAAGGAGAATTTAGTTTTGGTAGATTTTGTGAACAGAGCTACATTCTCATTTAAACAAGAAAGCATTTAATTAAGGACTGTGCTTAAAAACAACCATTTTTTTTAATGATATATGAATCTGTAGAATTTAGCAAAGAAAAGGCCCTTTAACGCTGATGTAGAAAAGAGACATAATTAGTAACATTAATTGGTGATTTGCATGGAGTCAGATTTCAGCTTTCACTGATTCAATCCCTCACAAGGGGCTAACTTTGAAAAGAGAAGAATAGGTGTCAATAGCAAGCAAAGCCATTCTGGTGCACTGGAATGAAACATGGCATCTTACTGTGGCAGTTACAGATAAGTGAGGCCTTACCTCTGTACTGCCCCCCAGGCTTGATGACTTTGGTCCCACGTTCACGTGTGTCCTCCACAGCCTGGGTCATGCGGTCCCGGGTCACCTGGTAGGAGTCATTAGTGGCACACACAGTGATCTTGTTCTGTACTGTAGCCAATAATGCCAGGTGTGAAGCCCCTGAGCTGAAGAGAAGGTATGGGACAGAAATGTGATGCAGGGAGGGATTATCTTCTGGTAATGTGTAGTAAAGCAACAGCAGATGATTCAGCTAACCAGAAATTACCATTACCTTGACACATACTGATGGATGCACTCAAAGCTTCCCTGAGGGTTGTCCTTGACCACATTAGACAGGTAAAAATCAAAATTTTGAAAGGTGTCTGAGGAGGAATTGGTCTTGGGAATTTTAATGCGCTGCAAAAAAAATCAAATTAAAGTTGTGATTAACAGAACTATGCATAGCTGAGTGCGAGTTATTTAAGGTGAGATTCTGAACCCTTTAAATCTGTGTTATCTCATATAAGTGAGAAAGAGTGTGTACTGAGACAGTATCTACATTTAAGATACAAGTTAAAGTCAACAACATAGAAGCCAGTAACATAAAGAAGGAGGTTTGTATGAGAGTCATGTGCTTGTGGACTGAGGCAGTGGAAATCAGTGGTTATAGACTTTAGATGGGAAAATCAGTTTGTGACCCCATGAATAATTCACAGGACAAAGCTATGGTTACCAATCCTAAATTAATTAGTATCTTGAAACATGCATTTATATGCACTGTGTAAAACTAGTAAAATTGTGAAAAAACTTTTCTTTATCCATATGAATGTCAGCATATTTCATAATGCATAATCTTCTACACTGGTGTTATTCTGCTTAAATATGATAAACAAATAAGGGTGGGTTCCTCTGCACTTCTGCACTGTATTCTTACCCCGTGTTTAATAAATTATCTATCACTCAGTATGTAAACAACCGATACATTTTGTGATCATGCTATAACGGGCCAATGCTGGTGGCATAGATAAGTGTAAAGTGAACAGTATTTGAGTAGCTGATTAACTTGAGGGGGGCATCTCCATGAATCATGAATGCAACTCACCATATTAAAATTAACTGATGCAAAGCTTTGACTACAACAGTGCAAAATAATGTTATTTTAACATTGGAATGTTCACACGTTAAATATCACAGTTGTGGGATGTTTGGAATATTTATTCCAAACTTCATGAAAGACTAACCACTGAAAAAGTACTTACCCCTTGGAGTCCCTTGAATTGTATCGTTGGCCGCAGAGAAGGTACATTCTGAGGGTGAACACAAAAAAACAGCTCATATTTTTAAGGATGATAGGTCTCCATAATTTAGTTTAGTACAGTAGTAGTGCAGTGCAGGATGCATAGAACATGTCTTCTACTTGACTGACTTTTTAGGAACAGCAGAGCCTTGGGGTCCTATCACACCAAGCATACCTTGTAACAAGCACTGACAAAGGCTGCCTGAGCAAACACTCCACTTACATATTCTGTTAAAAGTTTCACTTAAACATAGTTTAAAGGTTAAAGATGACAGATAGCTGACAGCATGCCTTCTGTGTCAGAGCCAGATAAAATGACTGGGCAGCAATCTGTATTCAAAAAACAAAAGAGAAGACCTGAAGCCAGCACTTGAGAAAGACAGTCGCTCTCATTTTGATTCAAGTGTGAATTACGTGTTTTCTACTGAACCAAGAATAAGAAATGAGCACATACCTACTACTGCAGGTCTGCAAATGGTGCTATTTTCATCATATGGAGTATTTCGTCAATAAAGTCACTGTCACAAACTATTATAGCCCACATGCCTCATTAAGTGACCAATAAGGGTCAAACTGTGCGAGATCAGAGGTGACTGTCAACCACAAATACCTAATGATGGTTCACTGGAAGTCAACATTCGGCTCAGTGTCTCTAAGCTCTTGCATTTAAATCTACAAAGAGACCACGTGAGTCAACTTTACCCGTAGCTTCTTTTTAGGAGGTAGGCGGCAGGTAAGACTGTTTGCTTTTATCTCAACACAAGTTGGACTCGGCCAACACGCACAGCCAACCAACAGTAGATATTTTAAAGATGGTATTTCGGATACACATTTGTTGGTTTGAGTCAGTGGATACTTGGACGTGACAACCACAAATATGCAGTGGCTGCTCTGGTGCAGTACAGGTTAGGATAAGAAAACACAGGACTTCCAGCTTCTTCACACAACTGAATCCAACAGAAGAACCAGATGGATAGACCAAAGACCTCTGAAATGTTGAGTCAACTGGTTTGAATGGAATGTGAACTTTATTAACAACAGCTTCTCTACATTCCTACATTAAAATGCAAACTCACACATGAAATAGGACACAGATGAGTCAGAATCACATGTATACTTTTAACACATTGAATAAAAACATATGGTAATTAAAGCCAAGATACAGTTAGAGTTAAGGTAAGCTGCAAGCAACTGACTGACTCCCTCCCCCACTATCCATACACTCACACACACAGTTCTGATCACATTTCACATCACCACAGAAAGACAAAGATAGCCAGCTTCCATAGTTCAATGTTACTGAGAGGGAGAGAGAAACAAAAAGCAGGCAGTTTTGGCTGCTCAGTCAGCAAGAGATGGCAGGCTGTCGTTCAATGCAGCTACAGACCAACGTTACCACATCCAATAAGGTTGTAGCATAGGATGTCACAAAAGAATTCTTTCAACTTAGGCATGACTCGGATTGCCAGACAAGCCAGTGGTCAGAAACTGACCAAATAACCTTTTTTAATTGTGCTATATATCTTTCAAACATGGAGTTCTCTAAAGGAAATCTCTCTGTTTTATAGAGCTGACAGTGAGCAAACATTTCTGGGGTACACGTCCAGCATGGTATAGCCTACATACAGACACAATATGCGTCATACAACGCTGTTGCCGAGACCTCTGAACACCACATCAGCCCTGAATAGAGACCTAGGCCCAGTCACTGTTATGTAACATAACTGTCGGCAGGGTTTAAGTCAGGTAACTTGCCTTCAGGCCTCTGCGATTCAAGACTGCAGCGATATCTCTAGCTTACTTCACCTGTGCAGCACCTCAACAAGATTACACAATTTGCACAGTTGAAGATTAAGAAGTTATATTTAATCTGCACAGGTATGCCGTGCCCTGTTTGCACACTCCGTTTCCAAACGGGTGGCGTCGAGCTCTGGGGGCGAAACGTTGAAAATGCAGGATGCCGGTAGCTTTGTGGTACATTAATACAAAGAACTGTGCTGTCGGTGTCAATTTGTTCAAAGACAGGAACTTTTGTGGATGACAAATTTATGTTGGCCTACTCCTTTCATTTAGTTTTACGCTAAACGGACATACACAGCGATTAAAGCCTGTATACATTAAAATCAGCGGCTCGTGTAGTAATTACATATTGAATATACATATAATGCGACAGCTCGTTTGACGTCAGGTGAAAAATAGCTGCACGGTTAACGGTTAGCTATCAAGTGACGAGCCGTGTACGAGCTGCGTGTCTCTGGCCGGCTGTGACGATAGAATTTCTTAAAATGTAAAAGTTAACACCACATGGTATGATGGCGACTTACTGACATACTTGTGATAAAATTAACTATACGGACTATAACTTAACTTGACTATACTTAATATGGATGCTAATTTGTTGCGAATTTCCATCCTGCTGCTGGCTCAAATACCTCGCCGAAACAACCATATAACGTCATTAACGAATTAGCTAGCTCAGTAAAGTTCGTCTTGGATACTTGAGATTTTATGTTTTAAAAAAGGAAAGAAAAAAGGAGGAAATTGGTCGTGATGTGTGATGTGTGCGTCGCTATGAAATTACCGCTTTCCTAATTTGGGCAAAGTGAAGTTAGTTTGAGCGAACGTCGAGCTAATGTTGGCTAATCACTGTCTAACTTTACCAACGCATTTTGCTGTTAAATAATCTATGTCAGCTCGTAAAACGTTGCCAAGTCTAAAATCCAAAGCCTCAAGCATCGTATTCAGTTGGTTATTTTGATGATACAAGACTATTAACATGTAAAACTAAACGCAGAAACTAGCTGTGTCAACAGCCCTGCTAACTTTTTAGCGTTAGCTGTGCGTGGCAGTTGGTTTCCCAGCGGAGACTAGCCGTGTCAGCCCGAGAGTCCGAGTCGATTTTTTCACAGAAATAAAAGCCTGTTTCACTCACCATAACATTTTGGTAGCTCTCTATCGCCCTGAGTGCTGTCTCGGTCAATTTGACGTGCAAAACGGTGACTCTGTGTGCGCTCCCTTGGCCACAATTTAATCCGTACCTCCCATCCTCAGAGAGCGTCGCCATCTTTACCAGCCTTCCACCATCGTCCCTCTGAGGCTGGAGCATTTAGCAGTCGAGGCTCCCTGTGCTCAGTGTGGCCCGGGGAGGGACTACAGCTGCTGCCTGCAGGCTGACGGTAGTAGATTGATTGTCACTTGCTAGCTCAGTTTTTCACCCAGAGTCATCTTACAGCATAATACATTAGTGTGCTTTAGACTATAATATTCTTATTATATTATTAAAAGGTATTGTACCTTGCATGGTTTTTTTTACTACTCTGAGTTTTGCATGTGTGCATTTACAGAACCTTTATATTGTGTTTGTTGGTTCTTTTGATGTGCATAGACTAACTAGTTTTCATTTTCCTGTAAGCCCGTAGCTCCTCTCAGTCACATACTGTACATGTAAATGCCTCTTGGCAAAACTGCCACTGCCTGCTCTGTTGTGCTGACACGGTAAAACTAATTCCAGCCTAGTCAAACAGTTAAGGTAGCTTCTGTAGACTATACTGCTGTGTAAACTGAGTTTTGTTCTCATACAGTTTAGTGAACTACTTTAACTTTGCTGTCCTATAAATGTAAACGTTTTTTTGTACATAACTCTTTCTATTACCCCCCAAAAAAATGTCTAACAAACATATTGTGTTATATATTGTGACATCAGCACAATGGGTACAAGAGCAGCCATCACAAGCTGCACCTCTACTATCTTGCAGAGTCAGTCCCCTTGACCTGGTGATTAGGCCAACATGTTTTGATGAGAGCAGGGTGGGGAAAGGCCTGTGTGAATCCAGAAGATTACCATAGCACTTCACCCCACCCAGGCCCTTGTGCACACACACACACACACACACACACACACACACACATACACACACACACGTGCACATCAATCTTGCATTTATTCTTTTTTCTCAAACATAAACTTGATGCATGGCAAATGTAAAATGCTGACTGATGGTTCACTTGACAAGAACATTACATTTTCTGTATTTTGTCTCCTGTTGTCTCCTGTTGGTTAAAATGCCAAGTCTAGTAATAAAAGGAGGACTCTGGTCTGTCTGTCAGGTTTCAGGCTGTGCAAACAATTACATAAAGCCTTTGGGGGAGGCAAGACACATTGAATTTAGAGCGTTTGTGTTTGCAGAAGCCCTGAAGGTGTAACCTGGTGGAAGCCTACTAGCTCAATGTGAAGTATAAGTTAGAACTTACACACCCTTTCTTTAACAACACACATTAAACACAAAAATACTTTGAACAACTACGATGTCTAAGTTTCTATCAGGAACACTGACAATTATGTTATGTAACCTAATTGATGATAATTAATTTTCTTTATAACGCATGTGATGTCCTTCTATCTTTACAAGCTGTTCTGAATGACTACAGAGATCAGCCATTAATCAGTAACTGTGGTACAGATGCTCCTTTTTGGATCAGACGGTTTAAATGTACTACTTCCCATGTGATTTCTTCTATCTTGTAAACCTCAAAAGTATTGCAATGAACGTCTACTAAATCTTTTCAGTGCTTACATGTGGGTTTTATCATCATCAAATATACGGTTCTACATGTATTAATGTGGGAGAAAAACAGCCCTGAGCCTTCTCTGTTTAATAATATGCTCATATGTTGCTGTTGGAATAAGTAGATATTAATGCAGATACTGGTTGGGGGTAGTAATGGTGTGATATTTCTATAAGGCCAGTTGAACTTGTTTAATGCATTTGCACATTAGTAACTTTTGTCGTAGTGGTACAGACTGAACCAATATAGTTTTATATACTATTTACTATTATATATAAACAACCACCAGCAATGGGGGAATTTAATAATCAACACCTACTTGTGACCTAGTAATTGCACCATCATCAAAAAACTCCAGCATTTTAACTTAGCTGTAAGTGGCCTATAATAGACACTAATAAACAGGTCTGACAGTGACACAGCGGCTCATTATCTAGCACTGTTGCCTCACAGCAACATCCTGAGTTGGATTTTGCCTTCTTCAGTAGAGACACATGATGGACAAAATTCCTATTAGTTTAAATATTAATACATGGCTGTGAATGGAGATAAAAAGAACAAAATCACATGAGTAAATCTGAAAATGGAATTCTATGTGTTGAAACCAAACCTAAAAAAGTGCACATATATTTATTCATTAAATCCCATTTATTTTAATAATAATGTTGACTATCTGAATGTTTTGTATAGTTTTCTAGAGAAACTGATGTTAGTGCAGTTAATCATCTTACAGCTAATGGATAAGGTGTCTCCAATACATTGTGTTTTTAATGGGAAAAGACGAATGCGACCTGATACCAAATACCAGCTACTGAAAAAAAAAACTGAATACAAAAAGAAGAATAGTTGGAGCTCATCTTTGTCACACACTCGTTTGTAAACAGGTCACCATTACTTTATATGAACAATTAGACATTTAGAGGGTACCAAGTTGGTAAAGTGTATTTCAACATTAGTGTTTTTGTGTGTTCACAAAATAATTTTTCATAAAGCAGTAAACTTATTCATACGTGAAAGCCCTTGGCTGCATGATTGTATCTGTGTAACCCATCTGTCTCTATATTTCACATGAACCTGTTTTTTTATTCCTGGGTACCTCCTACCTCAATAAAAAATTGCATGCAGCTGCTTGGAATCTATGAAAACTGTTTTGCCGTTCTCTCCTTCATGTGAGATCAGGTTTTGTTGGGGTTTTTTTTGACATCATGTAGGTCTCACAGCATGTATAAGCTGGTATAACGTGTCCTTTTTTATTTAGAGTTCTTATGAATAAATTACTTATTGACTTTAATTGTTACTGTGTGTACCTCTTTTCTTTGTTGTGTCCTCAATTAGCTTAGCATAACACAAGCCTTGTTTTCTTTGTCTGCCAGAGAGATCTGTTATCTTTCACCACACTGATAGTTGATAACAGGACTATAGTTTTTTAAAATGTCTATGGCATGGGTACTCAGCATGGATCAGATAACCTATGTAAAACACTTTATCTTTAGATGACTGAAACTTTCAGAACAAAACTTATGTGCACCTGTGCAGACACAGCAAACATTAAGCAGCATCTAATTATTTGGCTAGATGTCTGTCTAACTGAAAGCAGGGTGTTATGAGGTAGAAACTTACAAATGAGCCTCCCAGGCACTTAAATTCAAATTTAAATAAAGTTAATAAGATGAAGTGACATATGAATCCTGAAAATTATTGCAGTAGCAATGTTTACATTAGTTTTAAGAAATGTAAAATGTATTTCAAGCGTTTATCTGAAGTTCACTTCCAACTTAACAGCTTCTCTCTACGTGGCGGTCTGGCCCTGCAGATAGATTCTGCTGGCAGTGAGAAAAAGCCATCTGCTGCTGTTTAACCCTTCCATTAAAACACAGCACACAAGGAAGAGAAAGAAGAGTGTGAACGTGGGAGAACGCTGCCGTGTTTGTGGGTTTAGAGGAAGAGGGAGAAACACTCACAGACAACGTGATTTACTTTACTCTGCTTGGCAGACGCTTTTATCCAAAGCGACTTACAAGCGACTGTGTGTCTGGCTCAAGGACACACCTGGTAGGGGATGGATTAGGAGTCAGACGGGATTCGAACCTGCGACCTCCTACATCCCAGTCTGACGCTTAACCCATTGAGCTACCAGGCCACTGATTACCATGATAAGGTCATTTGAGTTCATGTGTTTTACTCTAGCTCAGAAAACAACAGTTTTATTCGACAGTGACTTCAATAAGTTCCGAAGCAGTTTAATCAATTTCAAAACCATATTAGCTTTTTCCAACTCAAACACGGTAACCCCTATACACGTGTAACCTGGAGAAACAGCATCCTGTTGTATCAATTTTTCCCCATCTGCTATTTAAAGACCTTGAAACGGCAGCTGTTCCAGTTAATGATTGGCCACTGCAGGGAAAGTGTGCACTTACACTGTTGACTCTTATCACTACTGACCACAAAGCCACTGGAGCAGTATCTCCAAGGCTGACATTAATGGAGGGGACAGCGCTTCGTTTATAGAGACAGGTCCCTTTATTTTTTGTCTGCTGTAGAAGGGATAGCAGGTATACAGAGGCATTGTACACACGAATGGGTCTTTAATTGAGAGTAGATTGTGCAGTTTACCTCCAAGTGATTGCAGACTACAGTTATTGGCTAATAAATTAGGTTATTAAATGGAAATTGGAATTTTCAATTCTTTCTTGATGAAATTAAACATAAACAGTTGTCCTTTTTGTGGGAGTTAGATGACCCACCTTTAACAATCATTCAGCAATTGAGCTCCTCCCTCTTCTGCCTATCAGAAGCTTGGCATTGCCTCCCCAGGGAGACTATCCTCTGCAAAGGCACATGTGCAGTCAGTTCCGAGTCCCACCAGTTGTACTCTGGTGACAGTACACAGGTCGGCCTGTGGTTGATCAGGTAGCGGTTCAGGTAGCTCTCTTCCAGGCCTCTGGCCTCTACCCTGTTTGCCTGGTCCTGCAGAATAAGCAAAGAACAGACCCGAGCCAGTTTGTTCATCTCAGACACCAACCCCCCATACAACTCTGAGGTGTAGTAGTAGTCACCTTCATCCTCCTCCACACAGGCTGCTGAGATTTCTTCAGTTTCATAAGGAAATGCATTTCGTGGCATCCCATACAGCTCTGGGTGCAACGTGGCCACCAGGTCTCCTAAGATTTCCTCTCCCACAGGGGCCACAAACTCCTGATCAACGTCAGTGCAGAAGAGGTATTCCACCTCACTGCTGATTGGGTCTTTAATAGCATCAGCAAGCAGGGCCATGCGGCGGTAGGCCAATCTGTCCCACCCAGGCAGCTCCGCAACAGGAACCACTTTTAGCTGGCGTTCAGGTCCCAACATGATGGGGGGATCCAGAAAACGGGGCCTGTCTGTGAGAATGTAGTAGGTGACCAACTGACCAGGGAGAAAGTAGGTTTCAGCTGAAGACAGAAAACGCCTGACGAACCGGCCATAAGGACCCACCACAAGTGCCAGGAGACCTACACGGATGCCCTGCTGTTTAGCTCCGCGCATTGCTGAGCTGCGACCATCACCCCACACTAAAGGAGCACCCCATCGTGTCTTGCTAGGAGTTAGTGGCACGGCTGCCATTATTCTTCCCCTTTCAATTCCCACGGCATGTAAAATAGGATGGGGTAACGTCACACTGACAGCGGCTTTACGTCGATGGAGGAAGTCTGAAAAGGTAAAACATGTGGGAGACTAGAAACACTAGGGAATGTTATTATACTGAAGTACACTTTCTTTAAGATGCAGAAAAGCCATCAAGATCTACTCATTTAAACGACTAACTCTAAGTTTGAACGTCTATTATTCTTTATACATTATCTGGGGACAAATATCTGTAGAACATGACATAACTACTTAACATGCAGTTCAAACAAAGTTCTATTTTACATTGCTGTGAAATGTTGTCTGGAACAGATTCTTCTGCACACTTACATATGATAAGACACAGGAGAAAACAGTACAGGGCCAGTTTTGTAGTGGTTATTCTGACTGGTCCTGTGCAAAGGACAAACATACACATGTAATACAACCTTTACAGAATAAGCAACACTTAAAGAGGCTTGAATGCATAAAACTTTACCTGAAAATCCCATTTGGTCTATTAAAATGATACAGTCTTAGTAGTGATCAATGGGCTGTACAACATGATAAAGCCATGCCATCTAAAACTGTGCCTGCAATGCAGAGAAATAGCAGACGGCAGACTGGGCTGATGGGTGTTGTTATTTATGAAGAGATTTGGCTTTGAGCCAAAAGCTGCATATTGTAGCACGAGATATTTGTGAGTAAATGAAGATCTTTATCTTCATGCTCTCCACATATGCTCCATGTATGTGCAGCTTATCTCTGCAGCCAAGAGATTAAGGACTAATGCACAAAGAGTTCTTGAATTAATCAAGGACTCAACTTTCCTTCTTGGACATAGTTTTAGGATCAGACTGCTCTTAGAAAATCTCAGAGAAAGGCCTTAAAAAGCTTTGTGGTTCGTCCCGACTAGTTTGGATTGAATCTCCATGCTTTCAAAGCAACTGAACTTGGATAAGTCAGGAGAGAAAGTGAGGGCGAAACAGGCAGCCATGACACAAGCAGAAGAGGTGGCACAGTGGCTGAGTTTGTACTAACCTGTGGGTGTCTTGCACAACGGGAACAGCGCCATTCTGTGACCTGCTGGTGGATAAACACACAAACCTTTGTTTGAGGACACTGTTTTTGCCAAAAAATCTCAGTCTCTCTCCCTCTGTTTCACCACTGCTCACTCTTTCTCTTCCTGGAAATACGCTGTATAACTCACTTTACCGCCAGTCATTATTTGCTTATTATGATTCCCGTTTCTGTCTCTTCTTGTAGCTTTTGTAGAGTTTTCCACTCCTCCTTTTCTTCGTATACCTCCCCCCCCCCCCCCCCACTCTGCTCCTCAGCCTTCTGCAGTGTTCAGTTTTGGAGCAGAACCAAAAGGACCAGATGTGCCTGAAATCTGGGCAAACATAGTTTAGAGTGGGGGACTTAGAAAAAGAGACAAAAAAGGATTTAAAGTCAAAGTCATATAAGCAGATATGTATACTTACTTTTCTTCTTTAACTTTGTCTTCTTCATTCTATGTTGAAACTATGATGACAAACCAGCTACTGAAAACTCATCGGCAATGTTCATATTCATTTTCCATACAGATAATTGACTGTTTGACTACACATATCAATTATTACACGATCCTCCTAAGATGACAACAGGTAGGTCAATAATGCAGACTTAATACTATATTAAAAACCAGACCGTAGTACATGTCAGCAGGGTGTTGTATTCCATTTGTCCACAGAGTGGCGGCCCTGAACAGGAAATAAAAAGAAAAAGATCAGGGTGTGAGTCTATGTAAAATTAAATTAGCCATGTGTATTCAAATAATTGTCAATCTTATTCATAAAAAGCATTGTAAGAGTTAACTGACCTCTACATGTTTTTTTAATTGTGATTCTTGTATTTAGTTACTTTTGAAATCTTTTCAATAATAAATACTTGTTTTAACCCCTTGGGGAATTTGTTGTTTGGACAGCTGCTAGACCTGTATCAGTATTACTGGTATTGGTGTCTTGTCTGTCTACTACTCTAATCCATCTATTGTCACATCTGTGCAAGTAAATAAAGGATTGTCCAGTCATCCAGTAGTGACTGAGACATTTAGACCAGCTGACATTAGCATTATCTTAGTCACACTGTCAGTGTAGCTAAATATGTGAATTATGCTTTAGATCCTATGCTTTAAATCCCTTTAATAGCTTAATCTGTTATACATATTAATGTCCTAATCATAATTATAATTCATAATAGACAGTGAAAACTGTAAGCCACTTTTGTTGGAATAAATAAAAGCTACACATTGTTATGCTTTAGAAAAATGAGAAAAAGAAATGTAACAAATCAGGTCGGTCTCTATTAATCTTAACCTGTGAATCATCAAACCTGTTTACTTGCGTCATTCAAATGGGAATACAACAAACAAATTACATACGCACACACAGCAGGGACTCAAACCGACTCAAGAGGTCACATTGCAGTTTATTACGATAAATCTTATCTTTGTACATCCATACAGAAATGGCAAAATAATGTTGATTTGTGTAAACAAGTTTTGACTGAAGCATCAGTCAAAAACAAAACCATAAGGAAAACGGCACGGGGCGAGACCAAAGAATGGATAAACTACAGGCTGCATTTAAAGTGTTGTCCCAAACATTTCCTTTCTCCTGTCACCTTGCTGGCAGAGAACCGGGTCAGGCAGTACCAAGCTGGAGGATAGAGACTCTGCATAGAGGCGTCATAAATATTCATGCCATAAACACTAAGACTAGCATAATGAACTACATCATGTGACAATGAGAGCGCACATTTATTACAGGACATATTAAGGCGTTCAAGATGAATGTGCTAGAAGGTTGCAGTGCAGAGCCCCCGTTCCAAAGAGTTCACGAGCGTCTTCTTGAGTGTGACAAGTCATTTGACATCAAATAAATACCAGAGAAAAGATAGAGCTGCAGTTATTGCAAATAAAATTGTTCTTAGATTGGCGTATTCTAGATGAACAAACACGTTAGCCATTTGCACAATAACTGCATCTAAAGGAACCTTTTGACAGCAATGAGTTTGGCAGTCTTCATTGGCAGTTATTAGAACTATGCAGTTAAAGAGTGAACTGTGCCACCAAAAAATAAACCGTGCAAGGGTTTGATACTGTATATATTATTTCCATAAACTATGAGTATCGATAGAAAAATATTTCATTTAATGCAGCATTGTACAAAATTAACAAATTGCACAAGGAGGTTAGTTTTCACTAAATGTATCGCTAACCCAACTGAAAGACTTTCCAATGCTCTTTTTGCCGTTCATTGTCATTTTTGCTTTCTATATATTGTTTTGGTACAACTATAGTGTCATCTGCAAAACTTTAGAAAGAGCTCGTTAATCTTTCCCACTAAATCAATTTCTCTTAATACTTTAGAGAGTCCAGAATAAAAACCTGCTGTTGAGCTTTGTTGAAATCATTAAACCATTTAGTTGTCAAGTTTAATTTTTGTTAAATTATCCTTTGATTTAAGGACTTTATGTCAGTGTTGTTTTGAGGATCCATTTTTCCTCTAAGATGAACTTTGCGTCACAATGTAAACACTGAACGTACAGATTAAAAGAACTGTTATTTGAAAGTGAAGAGAACATGTTTTGAAAACCGTATTACAATCACCGTCTTTGTATAATATATAGGTAATATATAGATACTAATACAAAACTAATATTCTAAAGGTGGCATGCTTGAGCAGGCAGCAAAAAAGGGAAACAATCCTCCTTTTCTGACGATTTAAATGCTTTCACTTTCACGACATGGAGAAAAGGTTTGTAGCAGAGAGGCTCTAAACAGGTCCATATTTCTGAATTTCACCGGACTGAATGATCGAATGAATGAATTATTAAATCATGGTTATCAGTAAATGAAGGTAAAAAGATTAGATATGCAGCATTTTGGGGGATAAACTAAACTGAGTTTTTTTTCCTTTATTTCTTCTTGTTGCCTTCAGTCCTCCAGCACCTGATCCTATTCTTCTGCTTTTTTCTTCCTCTTTGCCTTGTTCCTCTGCTCCCCAAACACAACACCACACGTTTTCCTTTATTTTACATCTCTCTGCCTCGCCTCTCCTCCTTCACTTGCGGTCAGCATCCAGCATTTTAAACAGGGCCTGCAGCAGTCGGTCATCTCTGTGCCTGTATGGCTTTGCACTGTAGAAGCCATCACTGTAGTCACTGTAGACGCTGTCCTCGGGGCTCTGGAATTTGTTGATGAGATCCAGAGCCTGGTACAGCATCTGAGGAGGGAGTCTTGTAGCAGGAGGAGAGAGGCTTCTGTCTGGCTGCTGCTGCTTCCCCCAGGTGGCAGAGGCCCTGTCTATGGCATGGGGCTGCCGCAGGGCTGGGGTTTGCCTATTAAATGCTGTCTGCAGGAGACGCAGGAGGGCCAGGGAAGGGGAGGGTGAATTGGAAGGCTTTTTGGGTTGCTTTTCAGGGTTGGACGGGGAGGAGTCTTGAGCTATCTCAGTCTTCTGAGGTGGATGGGCCTGTGTAGGCTCCTGGCACAGGAGAGAAAAAAGTGAAACATGTTTGTTGGAACAAACTGACACAGAAATGAATGAAAGATTTTGCATTCAAATACAGATGACATAACTGTGTCCCGTTTAGTTTGGTTCCAAGATAATTGATGAATTACAGTATGTTGGACACGTGTTTTAAAAATCAATACATCAATACAAGACCTTAAATACTTGAGGTTTCACAGTGAATCTATATTATCGTGTTTGTTCTCCAGGATTGTTCCAAAATATTTAAAAAATGGTGGCTCTTATGGACAAAGATTGGTTATTCCTGCAGTCAGTTATCTTATTATTATTCATTATTAACCAACACTATTTAACATGCAAATGGGCAAAGTTAGAATTGTTTCCAGTCTCTTCCAAGCTAAAATAGATGTGGCTTATGTAAAAGCGGCATCAATCTCCTATCTTATCCTTGGCAACAAAGTGTAATTCCCTAAAAGTTGAACTATGACATTTCTATAAGCTCATAGGCATTGGTCCATTTAGAAGCAACGTGCTGGATTAGAGAAACCCAAACAACGCACATTCACTATGCTAATACTGCCACAACACTGTCTATGTAATATATTTACCATAATCCAATACATGTTCTCAGCCTTAGAGGTGTTCAAAAGGATTGCATTGTCATTTTCATCACAAATCTCTCTCTGACATAATACAGTTGCAAGAATTTGTAAGAGGGGCATTTGGTCGCTGTTGTACACGAACATGAACATCACAAACATGTCTGTGTCTATGTCATCGCTCTCACCTTTACGTCATTAATTGAGCCTTTGTAATCATGGACCTTATACTCTCATTGATCCACTGTAATATTCAAACCACACCAATTCTGCTGCACACTGACCTCCATCATGTCATCCATGTGTTCCACACCACGCCTGTCATTCTGCACAGCATTATAAGGCGTATACACTCTGGGCTTCTTCATGTGCTCTGGTTTCTCTGATGTGCCATGTAGAATCAACTTCCAGTTCAAAATCCGACCCTCGTTCTGCATACGTCCCGACTGTGAGGGAATAGCGTAGTTTAAATGTCAAATGCCATTTGTGCCTACAACAAGTTTATTAGTGCATCTCCCAACTCGTGTGTGACTCACAGTGTCTGTAATCTTCAGCGTCCACGTGCCAGCGGGATCTTCTCCCCATGTATGGACGGACATAAAGTCCCAGTTTCTGAAGCCATTAGATGATGTGTCCCTCTCTCGCTCAGCCAGCAGCACTGTATTGGTGCCTGTGGTAAAATACAAAGATTGAGCTCAGGTAAAGGTTCTTTCTCTCAAATGTGCATGCGCGCGTGTCCGCATTTCTCGTACCAGCTGGAGAGGTGAGTGTGATGTGCAGATCCCCTCTCCTGGTGTATTCAATGCTGGCCTCCACCTGTACGTGCTCCAGTGAGTGGACTGCGTTGTCCTGCCCTGCACAGGCTTTGGTTGGAATCTCTATAGTGATCTCCCCAGCTGCTTTCAGCTCCCTATGGGATAAATTAAAATAGCAAGGAATGAGACACAAACAGCTCTCCATGACCACAGAAGTCCATCATAGGTGCAGTTTTGATCCCTGATGTTTTCTTACTGTATCTAAGTTTGGCCAACAGCAGCAACCTGCACTCATCACATATTTTGGGATAGTTCAATTGGCACGGCTCACGTTTGGGACATATTCAGCACATCATGTGCATGCACGGACAGATTTGGATGCCTTTGGCCATTCATTTGCAAAAATAGTTAATCCCCATCTCTCCCACACATGAATGAAAGGATTTCTATGTTCAAGCTGGCATAAAGCTGGAGGGGGCGGTAGACCACTAAGCGCTGACGGAAATGTGGAGTCAAATCCTCGGGATTAAACAGGGTTGTAGCAAGGTAATGGGGAAACTGGGTGTCGGTGCTACTCGGTCTAATAATCTGAACCAAATTGCAAAATTGACATTTAAAGTAACGAGTGCTACAGTGTGATATTGAAAGGTTGTTTCAAAGAGGACGTTTAATAGCCGAGCTAGTTTGGGGGGTTGTTAATCCAAATAGGAGCACAGACAAAACATCTGCTGAGATAACAGAGGGAGAAAAGCTTCTGTCTGTTGGTGGATAAACATCTGGATCTTTAAGCCTATTGTTTAGCAATTAATAATTATCAACAAGTGCTACAAGTGGCCGATTGACCTCACATTTTCATTATCACAGCTGTCATGGCAAAGAAAATCCTTTTAATTCAATTTGATTCATTATGATGGCACAAATTCTCCCATGGGGCTTAAGATTTGTTATTGTCCTGACTCAAATAGGAAAAAAGCAACAGACGCGTCTTTAATAACAGATGGTTTGATCCGTTGAACACAAAATAACAGGACAAAAGCAAACAAAAACTCTTCCTTGTCAAAATTTGGAAATATGTAGACTGCACTGTTTTGACCTTTAGTATCTTCCTAAACTTTGTTATTTTGCAACCCCATACTAAATAATGTGCACATAATGTGCGATTCTAAAATTCAGCTACAGCACAAAAGCTGTGAAACATTCCCATACCTGGGCTGGAAAGAGTCATCCCTGACAATACACAGCTTCTTTTCAGGCACGTGCTTCCAAGTGGCCGGGTCAGCCAGGTCCACCAGGGCTTTGGCATTGAGCAGACCGAAGCCGAAACGGCTGTTGACCATCAGTCCCGCTCCGTTCCTCTTCCAGCCCGGGTTATTGGCCAAAGGATCGAACTCTGAAGTCCAGACCACAATGTGTTGCAGGTCTCTCCAGGTTAGATCTGGACTTTTGGACAGAAAGTAGATAAGGATGCAGACCAGAAAGAAATGAATGATACAGATACGGAAATGTCAAGTGGCATTAGTCCCACTGTAAACTATACACGTTATAAAGAGATTTCTTTTCTAGTATCAGCATACTTTTGTTCCAGTGCCAGGGCAAATATTCCAGCAGCCAGTGGGGCAGAGGCTGATGTTCCAGTGTGAGTCTGAGTGCACTCATTGTGTAGATCAGCACTTGTCTGAAAGAAATATTAAGACAAGGATGTTGACGACATGCCAACGCAATCACCTAATGTTATGTGTTACATAACGTAAAATGACGCAATACAGCAAAGCTTAGCATAAAATAAAAACATGAAAGAATAAGCGCAGTTACTAACAATCCTCTGGTCCGTGTAGTCTCCACTGCTGTACGCTGTAGCCAGAGTAGAGGAGCACTTCTCAGCGTACCAGGGGGACAGGCCCTGCTGGGAGGCACTGCTGATTGAGATAGTGTAAATGCTGTCGGTGTAGCCGTCACAGTCACAGTTGTCGCCCTGTCGGCCCCCGTTACCCGATGCCCAGACAAATATTGAACCTTTCCCCCCACGGCCCTGCAGAAATCACGACAGAGAAAAGGTACGTTATATGTTGTGTTATGAGATGTTGAACCTTCTAGTAGTGCTGTGCAGTGGTAATCCGTGCATTAACAGTTACGACTGAACTTATTTGTCATCACAAGATTGACTCTAAGCAGCAGATTACATTATCCGCATCGAGTTCCATCTGATTCTCATCACTGCTACAGATAATAGCTTCCATTAAGAACCTCAGTCTGGAATCACTTTACATTATACAAGTAAAAACTGCACGTTTAGGCATTTTTACCTTCTGGATACCGTATTCAAAGGCCTTCTGAGCCAAGCGACCAGGCCCCTCCACTGTCTTGCCATCATCATTGGGCCCCCAGCTGGCACTGTAGATGTCCACATGCTCTGGATTGAAAGCGATAGAGCTGGCCTCGATGGCGTCAGTCACAATTCCATCCAACATGCGAATGCCTGAACAGAGCATGATGGGCTTTTTAGCACTGGTAATAAAACTGAATTATACAGAGAGTCATTTGCAAGTGATAAAGTCTGTGCAAATATTTTAGTCTGATACTTCTGGGGCACCCAGCTGCCACCCCAGCCCCTCATATGCACAAGCCCTGATATGCAAACCATTGTTTAGGTGGATTGACAATTTTAGAGAGTGACGTTATGCAACCACTTGATGAAAATCAGGTCTCCATCAGGAAATCTTCTTTTGCCACTGGCTACAAATGAAATAGATACAAATCCAGGGACGTGCAGCCAGGGTATCTAAATGCAAAGTGCCATCAAATGCTCTGTGTTCTTCTGCATAAGAAATATGCATAACATAAATTTTCCTCAAAAGGCGTGGTTACGCCAAACATTGCATTGTCATATTTACAGTGGGGATAACGTATCAAGCCTATAACTACCACCAAAGCCTCCAGAATACATTCAAACTACACACAGCAGAAACAGCAAGCAGAGCTACAAAAAGACATGCTGTGTGATTTAGCACTAAGGCACATGTACAAACTCTTACCTCCAACTTTGGAGTTATACGCCACACCAACACCACATTTATTGTTGTCTGCCTGCATAGCAATTTCCCCAGCACACCTAGTCCCGTGCCTACGAACACAAGTTTAATAGGTTAATATTATATTATATATTATATAATATAAATAGGATAACATTTTATGTAATCAACTAGAAACATTGTATTTTTATTAATATTTCATGTAAAGACATTTTTATACAGGAATTTCACTGCGTTCTGCAAAGACAGGCGGCGTCAGAATTGCTAACATACTTGTTTTCATTGGTAGAGTCGTATCTGGGAAAGGGGTCCGGGTCATTGTCATTGAAATCATAGCTGGCTGCTGCATCCTTAAAAAAAACATATCAGAAAATGATCAGACATCTCTTTTCAAAAGCTGCGATGACGTCAGCGCACGTCTGCCGGGGTCCGTTCGCTGTCATGGTGACACATGAGAAGAGAGTGTGATGTGACTTAATAGATGAATGACAAACTAACAAAGTGACTGTCAGCAGCTATCTGTTCAAACATTTAGATTGCTTGAAAAACTGCAGAGATAAATGCTTCAGGTTTTTTTCCTCTGCTCTAGAAAATAATCACAAAGATGATGCGCTTTGATTAAAATCGCTCTGTAACTGCTGTAATATTCGATTTAAATTAGATGCCCGTGTGTGTCATTTTAGAATTACTGCTAATAAGTTAGGAAAATATGCCGCTCGTATGCCTCGATTGTTAAGGATGAGCGTCTCAGTTAATTGAGCCTCTTTGATTAATCAGCGTTAACCTAATTACAGTGGGAGTTGTTTCCATCAGCCCTGTTGTCATACATCATTTCTTCCTCTGCCTCCCTCAATCCCTCTTGATTTTTCAGTCACTATCGAGGACGTGACGGCTGCCTCTTGAAACCACCAGATGTGGCTTTTCAGAACTAGTCTCTTTGGAGAAACTATGCCAGCTCCCACCGAGTCATCCTCTCTTTCACTGGCTTGTAATTATCTGCCTCAACACACAGACTAAAAACATTTTGAAGAAATAAAACATATTTTCAAAGCATGCATGCCTCAAAGCAGGAAGCACACTTGCTCACATCAGTATTACAGCAAAATTGTATTATTTTTATATTTTGCAGATTGATATTAGATGTTATCGTATAGATGACGTAATACTGCCTTTATGAACTGTTTTGGAAGGTGTCACCGGCAGCAATGCTATGGCAACGGCAGACCCAGACGATGGAGGCTGTCGCCATGGAAACGGTGTCTTACGTAGTTGGAGTAGATGTCTGTGTGGTTCCACTCCAGGCCATCATCTAGAACGGTAATGACCACTCCTTTCCCGGTGATGCCTTTCTGCCACACAGGGATCACGTGCAGGTCCAGCTTCGGCAGCGAGGACGATGTCCGCGTGTCTTGCTGGGAGACGGGGACAGAATTACAAAGTGACACATCTTTCAAACTGAATTGCATTTAAATTATCACTTAGGCTGCTCATGAATTATCTTATATGGTAAAAAGGTCACACACAGTAGACACTTCTAGCTTAGCGAGGCTGCTTATTCTTCTCCTGACCTTTACAGAAATCTATCACCGGATAGTTGGCTTTTCCACTGTCAGGGCTTCGGTCCACTCCGACTGCATGGCCACTTGTGGGCAGATTGCTGCCAGAGGGTCATATTATTACTGGCTCTTGTGTTATCGAATACAGCAGAACTACTGGTACATTTAACCCTCATGATGCCACTCAGAGCTCCATTTCAACACCACAGTTCTCCTGGTTCTATTCACATTCAATCCCCCCGCCAGATCGTTTAGAAATGTGACTCTGAGGCTTTGTTACAGTGTGGGGCTCCGAGTCTGTTTTAAATAGAATATCAGTAGGGAGTGGGGAAGAGTGAGCGGGGCCAATGCCTGCTCGCTTGTATGATTCAGAGCTGGAGACAGCTAAGACTAAAAAAAGGTCTCACTTCTCTCAGCACATTATGCCCAGACACTGCAGAACGCCGCACCAAGATGTGACTCATCCCTGTGATGTATCGCTTCTCTTTCCTCGCCTCTCTTTGGCTCCCACTTTGATTCCCCTGTTTCTCCAACTACAATGCCATTATCGTATCCTTCCAGCAGACAGTGAATCGTTGACTCTCAATGTAAATACACAGCAGATGTCCTCACACAGTGTTTTTCAATAACAATATGTTCAACAAGCTTTTCCTTCCCCCCCGTGCATATTTACTTTGCTTGTTTTGAAATGACTTGATGGTCGAGTATCAGCTGAGTGGGCTGCCATGCATAGATTTTAATGGTGCATAGCACACACACACACACACTCACTCTCTCTGTATACAGAAGGAATTTCAAGCCACAGGTATGAGTCACCCACTGATTAAATTATCAGACAGTCACCCACTCTTGATCGGTAAAGACATCCCCCACAATGTTAAATCAGCTTCTGCCCTCGTCAAACCTTAATCGTGACGTCTGCGGAGACCTCGTCATTTCAAACAGCTAAAAGCATATATATCATTTTATAGATGAAAGGATGAAAAGGTGACACCAGAGGTTTTTTTTTAATCTTTCCACCGTATTACTTAGTCCTGCGCGAATCTGCGCAAATGACTCATGGTGCTTCAGATGGACTCTAATGCGTCGCTTGCAGTGACACAACCATAGGCCCGTGTGGAAATACACTAAGTGGTACTTTATGGGCAATTCCATTAGGGTCATAGTTCTTCACAGGCAACAATGATTCATCTCAATTTGTTTTCTTATTTCCACAAGTGCATGACTCATCTTGGGTTAGTGCAGGTGAGGAGAAGTGGTAGCTGAGAATGCAGTGACCATTGCAGTGATATTTAATGCTGTTTAGACCATATTATTTATAGATTTCTTTCCATAATCAGCATAGAAAAGAATTACCAGATTCATCATATAATCATATAATTATTATTAGCTCCAACCTTAAACGAGCTAAATGCTTAAGCGTTTGGTAGCCGCACAAATTCAAACATGGACATCTCTTTATATGTGTTGTAATCCGTGACCATGAGAAATCATTGCTGGACAGTACAGGTCAGCGCTGCTACTGCTGGGTTTGGCGTCTTGTCCAAGGACACCTCAACATGTAACCAAGACAAACTGGAAATTGAACCACTGACCCTCCACCCCTCATCTCCTCACTGACTGTTACCA
Organism: Microctenopoma stevenorrisi; assembly: GCA_032270685.1. Classification (NCBI taxonomy): domain Eukaryota; kingdom Metazoa; phylum Chordata; class Actinopteri; order Anabantiformes; family Anabantidae; genus Microctenopoma; species Microctenopoma stevenorrisi. The sequence goes on along the minus strand of JAUMTR010000022.1, from coordinate 6,238,573 downwards.
ATTACACAAATGGCTCTTTTGGCTTTAACTTGAGAGCAAGCCATTGTTTCACATCTATCATTTTTCAAAGGATGCTAATGGTTCGTTGTTGGTTATTTTTGCATTCCTGCAAGATACATTCATCCAGACATGCATCTGCACATAAACTCAATGACCTGCTGCCATGAGTATGAAGGACCCAGCGTAGCGAGGAGCTGTCCAGCACTCAGGGGAAACCAGACCAGCAGCATACAAACAGGAGGCTCAGCCAGAGCATAATCAAAACATATGACCAGCAGACAGGATATCAACTCAGATCTGAGGTTTATGCAACACAGGGAACTACGTGTTCGGTTTTCTGGAGCAGGGCAGAGGAGGAGGAGAGGAGGAGAGAGCAGAGTGTTTGCTTTAGAATTACTGGAGGCTCACCAGGTACCACTGTTGGTTCCACATGGGATCGTCAAACAGCTTGTCCACTGGGCAGTCCCTGCACTCTCTAAGAGATGCTCTCTTGTTGCGACGCTTCTCGTACTGCTGCTCCGCCCACAAGACCTGCACACAAAGTCAGGCGTTTTAAAATGAGAATAGATGATCTCGCGCGCGCGCACACGCACACGCACACACACACACACACTTATGTGCAATAACCTAGAGAGGCCACTCACCCGATCATCCTCCGACAGCTGCCTGGTGGTGTGGCTGGCGCTTCGTTTCATTCTGCGAGGATGATAGTGGTGTCTGAACAAGAAATGGTCTTGCAGGGCCCCAATCTGCAGACAGGAAGACAGGCGGGAGATGTTACAAGAAATGACACAACAGCAGCCATCTGCTCACTGAGGCCTGTCCTGCAGGTCAACAAACTTCATTACGTCTCACACGAGCCTCAGGAATTCAGTTTTGGTTGGTGCAACAAAGGAGACTGCTTCATTATTCAGACACTAAGTAAATGAAAACATCACACAGTTGCTGCACCACACCTCTTACGCTTTTTTCTAATCTGTTTTGTACCATACAGCAACTGAATGACAGAATAAATAGTTCTTTACTAAACAAACCTGATTACTAACAGACACACTTGCATCTTCTATTCTATGATTCTAATCTAAGTCTTTTTAAAGCTGAATGCTCTGGTTTATATTGATATATTTTAAATGTCTTTGGACTAACGTGTTGCAAATAAGTATAATGTCAAAGTAAAACTAAAGTCTGAACCATGCTGGTTAGACTGGATTCAGCGTATCCCAGTATCCATGACACCTGAAAGCTCAGTTAATCATCGACTGAGCTGTCGGAGCCACAGGCTTAATAAAAACTAATGAACTGACCCAACAATTCAGACAGAGTCTAATGTGTTTGTACAGGAGAAGAAGGCATCAGTCAGTCTAAAATAGTGTGTGTGTGTGTGTGTGTGTGGGGGGGGGGGGGTAGGATGTGCTGAACAGGGAAATGAAAATCTGTGTCCCTACTAATGGGTTATCAGAAGTGTGTAAGCAGTGAGTCATGAATTGATTGAATCCCTCTCCTTCAATTTAGCAACGTGCTGAAAGAGCACTGTGTGCTTTTGGGCTGTAATAAAAAGCTATGAGCTTCCTGTCTAATGTCCTTATCACTCAAAGAGGCGAAGCGATCCAGCTGTTACCTGCGCCGCTGCCACAACACAGACCACAGCTCAGGCTGGAGGCTGAGGGCTTCATTAACATCTCATCCGACATGATTTTGAAGGTATCTGTAGTACAGCATGATGTTTCGCTCCAGGGAGTCGGTGCCTACCTGTCGGACCACTCGGTAGCCCAGCTCCCTGGCGATCGCCTCCGCGGCCGCCGGCCCGCCCGGGATCTCCACCGCCCACTCGTTCAGGTACTGTCGGTCCCTCAGAGACGACTCCAGCGACCGTGGAAGCGCGGAGCACAGGAGAGCGAAGACACAACACATCACCGCCGGACGACATCTCACTTCCATCTCAGAGGAGAGACAAAGAGATTACTATGTACACACGCGCGCAGACACGCAGCCAGGACTCCGAGGGATAAACGAGGTCTTATCGGTGCTGTTATTCCTGAAGAAACGGGAAACTGAGCGCTGCTGCTGCGCCGAGCAGAGGAAATACTGGCGGCGGGGCGGGCTGGTGTGTGTGTGTCCACACGTCAAATTACGGGGCTCTGACGTCAGTTTGGCGTCTACCTTAGGTAAGATGCGAGTTCAAGTACCCGAGGGAGAAAATCTAAACGGGACTAAAAATATCCTGTCCCTGGCGGAGGAGGACACACAGGCAAGAAATACGAGCAGAAAACATTATTATTATGGTTATCACTATGAGGCGTCTGCAGTTCACTGTCCACTAATGTGCGTGGGTTCATCTGGGAAGCAGCATCACCAAGGATCGACTTCTCTCCTTAATCGATAACCCCCCCTCCCACCACCACCACCAGTCCCCAGACCGTGGTCACGCACCAGGAAACGTGTGTGTGTGTGTGTGTGTGTGTGTGTGTGTGTGTGAAGAGGGGGGGGGGGTGACAGGCGTTTCAGCACCGCGGACAGCTCCACTCTCACAGATTCACATCAGGACACGAGAGGAAACTGAAACCAAACACAGAAATGTGACAGAAAATGGCCGAAAATACCACAAGACACTTACTAAGTTTTTTTGTGTAATATTAGACGATAGGCAGATGAGGGGCATAAAGTATTATTATTACTAAGCAGCACGACAACAGTGCAAAACACCTTATAATTATTTTAATTATAATTTAAATGTAATTTGCAACATATTAAAACAGAGGAGGAGCAGAATCGTACACTGTCATGATATAATTCAACTTATTAAACAAAAAGAGTTTACTCAAGCACAATGCACATTAATACGAATATCAGCTCATATCAGAAATCATTGTCAACAGGTGGCTTGTGAAGGCCCAGTCACGTGTATTGTAGGTGTGGCTTGCTTCTGCTTTTTTTATTAGACATTTAGTCCATCAATAAATGGTTAAACAAAAACATCTGTGAGACCTTTATCGGTTTATACTGCGCTCTGTTTTACCTTGCTTTGCGTTTCCAGCAAAAGGGAGAGCACAGAGCATGGAGCTGACTTTATAGCATGGGTGTGGTAATTGGTCAGAACCAACTCTTTTGGATTGGGGGGGGGCAGACATTACGTCCAACATTATTTTATTCTAAGACACCATGAAATGTAGAGAATAAGGTAGTGTATTTTTAATTTGAACTAGTTACAGTGTCTGTCTGTTTGTTCATTTGTGTGAAATGAATTGTAATTTATAGTGATGTTGTTTCTTTACCCCGTCTGTCCAGACAGATGTAAAGTTTCCCCTTCTGTGTCTTTTTTTATGGTGTCTATTACTAATAGTTTCTTCACTATTGAGTAAAGTATGATTTTTCATGTTTGGACACTAACATTTGGGTGAATGAACCCTTTAAATAGCACTGTGTCCCCTGCGCCTGACTACTTGGTCCCTTACATGGCTAAATTCCATTTAGCTGCCTTTGGTTCTCCTGGTTGTCCCGGCTCATGTTTAGGAGGAATCGATAAACTAAGTCAGTTTGCTGAATGGAAACTGTTCACTGCTCAAACAGTATGAAAAGCTGCTGTTTCAGAAGGACAGATTCAGATCAGCCACACTGTTGAAACCAATGTGTTGGCACTCCGTCAAACAGTGTTTGCAGTGAGTTATTTATGACAAAGATATTGCCTACCTCAGAGGCTGTACATGCTGTTCACGGATGGAAACTGTGGGCCGGAGCACTCTGATTACGGGCGTGCACAATGATCCATAGATAAAGGTGGCGTTTCATTTCTCCTCTCAAACGAGGCTACGTAGGCACAGTGCGTCTATGACATGAGCAAACAAGCACAACTATTGGAGCATGATTATTTAAAAGCGCTCTTCAGTTGAATGCAAATGCACAATGGTTGCCCCAAAGAAAGTGTGCTTGTTATTCACTGTCAGGTCTGATAGTGCCTGATACCTGTGGACATTTGGCCTTGTTCAAACAGGTGTGCACCAGATTTTGCCTAGCAACACCTGTTTGCAATGGCCAACCTCACAGGCGCACAGATGAACAGTGACAGAAACGAGGATGATGAACAGTCTCAGGAGTTCGTGAGACCTGAACAGAACACCTGAATCTTTGACCATGACGTCTTTATCTGGGAACCGTGTCTACTGTATTTCACTGTGGTGAACTGACATCGCTCACTCGCTCCACTCAGAGAAGACACACACCAGCGAATGCGGGCGATACTCACCGGTCGCAACGTCACTTTCCTCTAATGAGGTCAAAGGTCTAATTGTGTTTCGTCAGCTAATTGTTTTTCCAGCGGCAGACAGTGAAGGGAAGCCTTGCTTTTAGCTGATGGATGACGCAGGTAAAGAAGTGATTCATCCAAAAATAAATTAGGCGTGGCAAGTAGATGTGCAAACTCTCCCAGGGCATTCATGGCTTAGCAACATTTTGCACTATTATAGCGATTTCTGAGTAATTGTTTTACCTGTTTTCTGGTGACTGGTAACGTTTTGTCAGGGTGTCTATGTTACAGTTTTTCAAGTCATAGTCCTTTTTCATGTAAAAACACAAAATCTAAAGTTAATAAAAAACATAGCATCCAAGTGATTATATTACTTTGCATTATATTACATCAAACCTATTTTAAAATATAATAAAATGAACCATTCACACAGCAACAACATGAAGAGCATAGTTTTTACACATTATACCACTAGAGACTGAGACTGAAACACTTTTCACATCATTAAACCCAACCTGGGCAATCTGCATCTTCTGATGCTGAACAAGGAAACGTGGTTGCCACGACAACCCTTTTGTCATCTTCGGTGTCATTGTGGTCATCGGGGAGCAAATGTCTCCACTGACAGCTCACAGTATAAGATATGTGTCAGACTCACGTGATATAAATTGTATGTAAATACATAAAGCACATGAATAAATAACATTATGTTCAGTCTGTCACAGAACACAGCTGGGTGAATTTAAAGTGAATTTATAGATATAATCAAGATGATAAATGCCAACATAAAGAATGAAATGTAAATACTTACATAGAAAACAGTACAGAGATGAAACAGATGAGGAGAAATAAAAGAGGCAAAACATGAAAATGAGGTAAAAAAAGGGTATATACATGAATAATCTGTGTTTGAACACATATTAAAATGTATAAACAGTATATTTATTCACACTTGCTGTGGTTACATATTTTGCACATGTTGTTTCTTTTATGTGCTTTAAACCCGCCATTATTTGTTGCTTGGACAGATTAATTTCTAAGCCAGCTGAGGTTTGAAGGCGTATTAGACAGCTGCATGTGTTACAAGAAGAAACAGCAGAAACTAAACTTAGACCACTAAACGTCAGTGTTTGTGTGATAACTCAGCACATTAATGTAAATCCAATTCACTCATTTATGGCGTCAAAGCGTTGTAGAAATGTCAGCCGTTATCAGAGGAGTTCCACTCTGCGTTCCATAGACTGGGGAAACAGGATTCCTGGATGTGGGAGAGTGACAGGGTTAAGACTGTTATCAGGACGTGTGAAGGTCACATGCAGCACCGGAGAGATGGACGCTGTCGATACACAGGCGTAACTCTTACACTGACCTCAGACTGATGAATTCAGCCTGCTGTTGTTTTTTTATGACTTTTTTCAACCCACAAATTTGCTTTTTCGTGCGATTAAATTCAGAAATGCAAATCTGATAGTGTTGTTGTTTATGCAGGAACCATGGCGAGTTGTGGAAGTGAACCTCGCATTGACAGAAGAAGATAAAGGGAGAGGATATGTTGTACGTCATGATTAAACTGGATTCAAAGCTAAGAAATTACATTAGACACTAATGTAGGAGACACATGAACATTAGCACATACATTATTAATACACCATCAGTAGAAAAAGTAGATACCCTATATATGCCAACATATGTAAACATAAACATAGTTCATCTTATGAAGGGCTTTAATTTTAGGGAGACTAGAGTTAATGCCTCTGCACTCACAGTCAGTTTGACCTCGATCACACTGTTGCTCATCAGAGAAACACTAGTGTAAAAATCACAGAGGAGAAACGCGAGGCGTGGATGGTGTCCGCTTTTATCCACCAGGGGGCAGCACCGTGTCCGTGGGAGGGAGAGGACGCATCGGTGGCTGTGACTCAACTTTCCCTGCGGTGTGGGGTGTGTCCCGTCATGCTAAAGCTCCAGACTATCAATCCTTCCTTCTTCTTTTTGTTTTTAGAGCTGAATTCCCACCTAGACTCTCGCTGACTCATATGATTAAACGTGTGTTTGAGTGTCCGTCAGTGTAGGAGGAGCAGTCCATCTACATCTACATCGTTAGGGAAGCTCATACTTTGCTAAACTTTAGTTGCTACAGCTGCATCTCTCTCTCTCACACACACACACACACACACACACACACTCTCTCTCTCACACACATCTGTCAACTACTTTTATAAGTCATCATACGCGAAAGTTTTCTCAGCGGGAGGGGCGACTGCTTTTGCGCCAAGGGGGTAGATTTGCCCTGTTTTTGAAGTCGTATTCACAGGAGCGACACAGCAGCGCAGTGAAGCAGGTCATCCACCGAGATTCAAAGATGCCACACAAGAAGAGACGCGGCAGCAACAAAAGCGCAAAGGAGGTAAGTTCACTCCAGGAAAGTACTGTGCTTGAGGAGGCACAGTAGGAAACGAATTCGTTTAGTGTGCTTGTTACATTTTATTTGCAGCATGGTTCCAGTGGATTCTTCTGTTGTTAGGCAACTATGTGAGACCTGCTAAACCCGCAGCCTGCAGCCCGACGCCGGGGTTGTGTGTGCAGAGTGTTAATGCCTCAGTGATCAGAATCATCAGGCCAAACCCCCCGGTCCCTCTGTGTGTGTGTGTGTGTGTGTGTGTGTGTGTTTCCTTGTTCTTTGGTTGCGATGGATGCGCGGCTGGAGAGCGGATTCTTCTCTGTAATCTGTGAGTCACGATAAATCGACGACACAGACAGCGGTGTGTGTGTGTGTGTGTGTGTGTGTGTGGGACAGTCGTTGGATGGGAGTGGCACACGCTGCTGTGTGGCAGGGTATGAGGGGAAAGTTGTTACGGTGAGGACAGGAGCGCGCACAACCTTCATTTCGGGCCAGCGTTGTCTGCTTCTGGTCCCTCATGGCTTACGCAGCGTACTGGATGAGTCTTGTGAGTACACCTCTTTCTGCACATAAAAAAAACGCTTAAGGCAAAGTAGGTTGTGTTTTTAATGCAGACAACCAGCACAACTCGTCTTCAGGTGTATCTGAAAGCTCCTAGACGCCATTGAATTCAGTTATTACAAGGGCTTTGGCTCTATCCTGTCACAGACTGGCTAACTTTGATTGTTTAGGATGGATTAGTCCCAGTTATTCAAAGAGGTGAGGATTAGATGCACAGTATAAAGGAACTCCTTCAAAAAAAAGGTTTTTTATACATATTAAAAGATTACACAAGTTTTGTTGCTACCGTAATATGATTTTTTAACAAAAAGGCAATTCATTTGAATTCATATATTAAAAATAATAAGCTGTGAACAATCCACCAGTACAATAGCTTGAGCTCACAGCATCCTGTACAGACGTTCCATTGAATTTATTGCTCATTCAAAGTTATATTGCATTTCTACACAATAGACAGGGGTCTGTGTGTGTGTGTGTGTGTGTGTGTGTGTGTGTGTGTGTGTGTGTGTGTGCACGCTTCCTTGGCTGACGTCCAGTACAGGAGTATGTTTTCAGCTTGTGTTCCCACTGCAGGGTCCTGCTCGGGCCACTTACTGATTTTTACCTGTTTACCACAAAGAAAAATCTCGTCTTGAGTCTAGGGTGAAAAAACGAGGCTAGTTTTGGGACGCACTTCAATTCCTATAGATCGGTATGAATTATTTAAAAAGTGAATGCAGTGTAGATAGGAAGGAAAGGAAGTGTGTGTGTTGTGTTTGTCTAGTGCCAGTTCCTTAGATTAGAATGTTGTGTCTGCAAACATGTTGCGTAGAGAAGTCATTTTTTGTGTCAGTGTTTTGTGTTGTTTTAACTCCCATCAAATATGCCTGTGATGATGCCTTTCCATTACTAAGGACCTTGCACAATGTAGCCCCCGGATTAGTGAGTGTATACCCAACGAGCACTTGCAACACAGTTCTCCTCAGTCTGAACTCATTTGTCACCTTTAGAGTCACTAATCTAATATTCTATTAGGAAATCTCAAGTTTACAGGTGGAAATATGCATTTCACTGCATATTGTACTGTGTATGATTGTGCACGTGACAAATAAAATCTGAATCTGAATTTTCCCCCGCAGCTGAAAAAAGGCAGATTGAGTTCACATGAACACTCGAACTGGCACTGGCCAAGAGCACGGTGGTGGCAACTAACTTGAGAGGGTGAGCTGTAGGAATGAAATCTGGAGATCTTACTGTCAGACGGCATTCAAACACATGTTCACCTCAGACTTTAGGCCTCTGACAGAAAACAGTGACAGAAATTCACAAAGGCATGAGAAGGGACAGGTCACAGCTGCACTAGGCGCTTTACCTTCAGGGACATCTCAGCCATCCAACCTGTGCGCCACAAGAACAGGCGTTTCATGTCGGGCTGGTTCACACTCACTAACACTGGAGCACATTGCTTTCATATTTTGTCGGGGTGTGCTACCTTAAACATAGTGGAAGGTTTGGCAATCAGCATGACTCCATCACACAAAGACCTGATTGTCTGCACACTCCACCCAAAACCTGCACGAAGGGCTGCGCGATACACCCACGATACAGGTGAAGTGAACCTCAGAGATATGACTGGAATTGCACTTTGCACTCTCAGTGCCTTTAGGTGACACAACAGCGATGGGAGCAGCGTAACCTGTGTGTCATGTCATATCAGAAGGTCCCGGAGAAACTATCGCGCTGCATCCACCACTGGAGCATTATTAAGCCTTTTTCTTACAAAGAGGTTCGTTCACATATGAAGCCAACACCCAATCCTTAAGCTTCAGCAAATCTGTCCGTTCTGTGCTGTGTAAACACTCCCTACATTCTGGTATGTTAGATTACTAGCTGCTGCCCTGACTGGTGTGATGCACTCGGTCATGATGAAATCCCCTCAAGACGTTTCTTTGGCTCAGCCCGTAGCTATCGACTGATTTCTTACATTTTGCTTTGAGATGATGAGTCTAACAAGCGTCGCCTCCTGCTGTCATACGCATGTGACTGTAAGTAATGACTGATTGTTGACACACACGCAATATAAAACTTAAGTCTGGGTCCGCCTTTAATTCCCACAGTCTCTCTGTGCAGTCAGGAACGTTGCACAAGCTGCATGCACACGAGAAGTGTGTACTCAAGCATGTGTGTCAGGGCCTGTATCACTCTGGGTGTGTGCCGGTTGATAAGTAACTCAGATACTTTCTGAGCTAGAACAAAAAACATCTGCATATTTCTGTGTGTGTGTGTGTGTGTGTGTTTTAAATGAGTATCCGTTTCCCTGAGGAGCAGCTCATATGTGCTGCCTCACCCGGTTGGTGCCACACTCATGTCATTTATAGACACAGCTTTGCCCAAATCCTTTTGCACTTAGACCCCTCCCCTTGCCCACTCTTCTCTCAAGCCACGCCCCCCCACGGCTCCCTCCCCCTTTCTCCCCGTCTCTCTCTCGCTCCCATTCCTTTCCCTGCGTGTAGGAAACATGCTGCAGGCCGACAGAGAAGGCAGAGACTGACACACACACACACACACAAACACACACTCGGAGGCATTTCCAGCCAACATGGGTCAAATACTGAGTTGGATCCGAGGCCCACGGGACACTCCAGCCCTGCAGGATGTGGCCGTGGAGGAGCAGGTGTGTACAGATCTGTGTGTGTGTGTCACGGTTTGTGCTGTTCAGCTATCCACGTGTGTTTTGTGTTTGGTTCGTCATCCAGCGAATTAGAAATCCACATTTGAGTTGTTGTACAGTTTTTCAGCGAAACGCGACGTGAACGGGGGCCCCCCCCCCCCCCCCCCCCACAGTCCGGTCCAGGTCTGTCCTTCCCTTTTCCGACTCGGTGCCAGCTTTCAGAAGTAATTCATACATTTACATGAAAGCTTTAGTTGGTTGGTCGTGCTGCTCCCACGTTAATCCGCTGACGCGAGCGGATCCAAAGCGGCGCAGAGTTAGCGGAGCCTCTGGGACCAGTTTTCCTCTGTGTGTGTGTGTGTGTGTGTGTGTGTGTGTGTGTGTGTGTGAGAGAGAGAGAGAGAGCTATGTTGTTACCAAACGAAAGGGGAAAAGTGACAGACCAGTAACTGCTGCAGGTTCATGCCTCTGTGCTGTTGTGTGAGAATGTTCTGTTCACACACACAGGCTTGGTTTTTTTTTAACTAATAGCATTCTCCTGTGATCAGACTTTCAGGGTGTGTTGCTGGAACTCTTTCATTCCTTTGCACAACTTAAGATTGCTTAAAAGAAAAGAGCTGTGAGTCGTGTCCTTTCCCCTCAGCGTCATTATCTGTTCCTATGTTTCTGGTGTTATCAGGTCTGTGCTGGTTTGCTCTGAGTCACTGTATGAGTTAAAGGTGAAAGAGCAGAAATGTGTCCAGGGTGGAGGACTGCACGCAGCTTTTTGGGTGAGGAATCTTTTGTTGTGTTCTGGGCCAAAACTGTCCAGCCCTGAGCTGCAGCCCGCCGCCTCCCCCACATCTCGCACTACCATTATTAAACGGACAGGAAATGAGCACTGGGAAAACATATCTGGACTCCACATGCATAACCATCCAAACATAAGTTGTGAGTGATAAGAAGTTAGTGTAGCACTTAAACACACATCCAGCTCGTTTCCTTTGTTTTTAAATGCGTATCCATTACGAGCTGAGCTGATGTTTGACACTAATGTTTGCTCTTAACTGGTATTTAAAGGCAGCAGTGGATTTAGAATCCCCAGCATGCACTGAACTAAGCTCTCTGAACTAAACTGAATTGGAAAACCATATAAAAAACATATTATTACCTAAGTAATAACGTCACCATGCAAAATAGTACCAGTAATCACCTTTGCATTTGTAACGTCAGAAAGAACAAAGCAAAAAGTTGCCGATAACATGATCAGATAAAGATGTCCAACAAATACTGTAGCACCAGATGTGCACCAGACTCTGCTGACTCTATCCACAGTTTGAGGAAATGAAAAATATTCCCTCTGTTATGCCTTTTAATAAATCAGTGCAGACCAGCTGGGATGATGACATGGCGTCTGGAGTTCTGATGTTTATGTCATAAACACACATTTACATCTAACTGTAATCTAAAATAGACGAAAGGCAGAAGTGATTATACGATTTTATACGAGAGGATATGTTGCGTATGCTTCTGCTGGCAAATATCCTGCGAGGAAAATGACTATCCCTCAGTTTCCCGTTGAATGTGTGGCTAATTATCCCATCGACAGGTTGTGTTTTATTTCCCAGTTGAGACTTGCGCCGTCAGATATCTCACATCGTGATTTATAATAATTCATGCAAAAGTTTCTGTGGGAGAGTTTCCTAACCTCACCAGGGAATGTGCTGCAGCGAGGCGCCGAGCCCCCTCTGTGCTGCTGTCTGTTTACGTTTGCCATGCTTGAGGAAAAGCTGATGCTCGTAGCCACGTGATGTTTGTCCCAACAAGTAAGGATGAGAAAAGAAGATCCAGCAGCCTGCTGCTGACTGGAAGCAGGAGGGAGACATAATTCAAATCCTTTCTGCCACTTTACACGACCACACGAAAAGGCGAAAGATAAAGTTGATGACATGTTGGCAAGCTTGTGATTAGTGTGAACTGTATTTCAAAGTCGCCAAGACAAGTCCCAACTCAATATTTTGGTTATTGTAGTTTTTCTATCTCCCTTTTGATGTCTTGGGGAATCACTGTTGTATAAATATAAAACACAGGCCTTAGATAATAGATGCTGACGGGAGATATGTGGGTGTTTCCGGTGGGAGGGTGAGTGCCAACAGAGCAGAGGGGAAAGTGCGCTGCTAAATTTAGTGAGCAAGTAAGTAAGCGGCAGTAAAGTATGTACATAAAGGTAGTAGGACATGCAGCAGAGCAAAGGACACCTCTAGTTGACTGAGTGTGTGTGTGTGTGGGGGGGGGGGGGTGGTCAGGAATGAGAGTTTCAGTCATTTCAAAGCTATTTAAACAACAATTTATCAGTTACAGCTCTCATATCTCAGACGTCCTCGCATTCTAACAGCATCTGACCACGAAACAGGACGATAAGAAACAGACTTTACAGCCTTTGCCTTTAAAATGCAAAAAGTAAAGACGGCAGTAAAATAAAAAGTTTCAAGTCTTCACAAGCTAATTGTCACACAGGAGTGTTGCACTGAACTGTGTAACACCTAAGTTTCCACACGTGTTTCTCAGCAGCGAAGTAATAAACACGCTTGCAAATGATCTTTGAGTTACGTTTTGGTCGCTGCAGACAGTTATGTATGTACAGTTATGTACATAAGTTAATGTAAGATGTAACATAATGAATCCTAGCGGTCAGATGTCACGTGTCCACTTCTCCCACAGCCGTCGCTGAAATGAATGATTGAATGACGCGTGCTAATGACGGCATGTTCAGGTACTAGTGTTACAGAATAACCCTGAGCACAGCTCGGTCTTCACAGCTGAGCCTGTCAAAATAAAGCGTCAACTAATAAAAGATGAGCCACGTCTCAAAAAGGAAGAGCTGCAGCAATATGTCACTCGTAAACAGATGCATAACTTTGGTTTAAAGCTGTGTAACAGGAAACCATTTACATATTCAGCAAACATGCAGCAATGTTAGCCTTGTCTTGACAACCAGATACAAAAAAAAGTCATTCTTTTTTTTCTGTGTTCTTCTTCAGGCCTGTTGGTATATGAAGGGGGGCCACGGCACTTCCTTGCGTCTAGGACTGTGTAGTTTCACATTGCATGAAGCTCTAAAGGTCTGCATCAGAAAATGAGTGGTAGTACCTGTTTCGATTGAAGTGCAAACATGCTTTTAAAATAGTTTGGGTTGCATGTGACGCTGCTTCTCAGTTACACTTTAAATACCCTAAAATATCTTCACAACACCACATTTTTGCGAATGCTCTTATTCCAATAATGTCCATGTCTTTTAACTTTAGCCTATGTCCACTGTCCACTCTTTGTTACCATGTCTGTCAAGACAAAGATGGAACAAGTTCTCCCGAGGTTGTATCGACCAGGTCTTATTTCGCAATAGATTTATTGTTTTATCGCCCAAACCCAGCTACGCCGTTATCTTGTTAACATTATTTCCTTACAGTGGTACAGTGTTGGTGAGCACTTTAAGAAATGAACCAAAACAATGCGCTAGGAGGGGCTAGATTATCCGGACAGCTGATGTGTTTGGTGATAAGTCTCCGTGGCGTCACTGCTGTCAGTGACCGGTCCCAGCGCAGGCTAAATACACATTTCTGTTTTTGTAAAGGAGGAGAACTCTGGTTTGTCAGGTTATCTTGGTCGTTCTCTCCTCTGCATTGCTTGGTTGTTTCTACACAGTTACCAGACACAGTGACAATGTGATTCAAAAGCACACGCGTTCCAGACATGACCAGCATTTCCCATGTGTTTTTACTCTGATCCTTTTCCAGCAAACACCACAAAAGGCCAAGTTTAAGAAATATTACCCAACACAGCTTGAGCCTCCTACTTCCAGCTTCCCTGTGAACTTAGAAAGCCCCCCAGCCCCTGGAGGTCAGATTAGACAACACCCCCCCAGCTTTAAGGTTCTGGTTGATCCCTCTGGATGGGTTGGTCTGCTTTAGCTCATTTGTTGTCAAGATAAGTTACCAGGGGCCACCAAGTAAGGCGTTGGGACCCAGTGTAAGCATGCGTGTTTCCTTTTAGGAACACTCTCTCTCTCTCTGTGTGTGTGTGTGTGTGTGTGGGGGTCCCTGCTGTGTTTGTGAAGTCACTTGGACCAAATTGTTTTATTTTGAAAGGCTCTAAAACAGACACATATTTCTGTTCGGAGGCTGCCAGGATGTTTGGGATTGTGCAACAAGATGATGAGATTTATTTTCTGCAAACCCAAGATATTGTGGGACATAAACTAGAAATACATGTACAACACTGGTTCCAGAGCCATTTGTGTCTTTCCTCAAGATGCTTATTATCTTGTCTTTCCATCATTCGCATACTTTCACTTACATTTAATCTATTCATACGTATATTGGTCCTCTGCTCATTTTCTTCTTTCTGTTGTGAGAACTCTTAGACACAGGGGGGAGCTGCTCCCCACAGCCAGTGGAGCTTTATCTTAAGTAGTTCTGTCTGCGCCTGTGGACTAAATTCAGTTAGTCGCTCTATCGGCCAATCGATGCTGTGAAGAGTGTCATACAGTGTGTGTGTGTGTGTGTGTGTGTGTGTGGGCATTGCAAGGTTAGAGGTTACAGGATGGGAAAATAATGCTGCCGCTTTCTTACATAACCTCTGTCAGGAAGCTGTGTTTCCTGCAGCCTCCTTTGTCTCGGGGTCACTTCGAAGACCTTTGAAGACCAAAGAAACTATGCGCTGATGACCAACTTATTTATGGTTCTGTTCGTTCCAGCGCCGTCTTTATTTACTTTGCCGTTTTCTTTGCTGCCCTGTTTGGGTGTGGTTTGGACTGCATGTGATGAGAACCCCCTCCCTCTGTTCTTTGCTCTCAAACCACATGTGCATGCACACACTGTGCCTCGGTCGGTGGAGGCGCTCTGCAGTTTAGATTCCTAAGCAGTGAGTCTATCAGACACACCCAGACTCAGGCAGCACTGCTGCAGCAAATCCCTTTCAGCCTCATAACTTATTCATCCTTCAGCTTTGCCTCCTCTATAACTCCTCCTGCGATTATTTTGATGCAGGCCATGATGACTGTTATCGAACAGAAGACCTCACAAAACTCAGGCCAAAGTTTGCCCTGAGCTGACTTATTTATTTTTCCTGGCAGGCAGTGAGCAGGCTGCAGTGGGCGGGTCTCTGTGAGTCACATTGTCCAATCCAAAGCCTGCTCTGCTGCCCGAGCAGCACAGACTTGTTGTGCTGATTCCAGGAGGGCAGAGCAGCAAGTTTTTCACGGCTGGGTGTGTATCTGTATATGTGTTTGTGTGTGCGTGTGAGTGTGTGTGTGTGCTTTAGATACAGTGTGGATTCAAGTGTTTCTACAGCAGGAATCTAAGGTGGACTGGTTTCAAGACAGCAGCATATATACAGAAAACCCACTTACAGTCAAACCTATGGTATGTATCTGAACAGTATGCTCGCTGCGTGCGTGTGTGGCAGTGCTTCCTGTTTGACTGATACCTGGTAAATGACTGTTTGGCAGAGCAATTGTTACAATCAGACAGTTGGGGCTTATTTCTCATGTTCACCATGTTCTTTGTGTGTGTGTGTGTGTGTGTGTGTGTGTGTGTGTGCAGCAGCTTCTGACTTTTGCGTGTCAAGGTGACAGACTTCAGCAAAAGACTACTGATGACTGTTTTTTCTCCTGTTGTTACTTTTATGGACCCCGAGAGCAACGTAAATATGAACAGGATCAAAGAAGAAATACGTGTCTGTATCTGTAGTACACAGTGCTGTTTTAATTGGCTTAAACCCCAACTGAGGCTAGATAGTCTAAAGTTATCTAGAGGTCTGTAAGTCCTGGTGTGCTGTTTGTTGTTGATAAAAGCTCCTTTGCAGATGCACAGCAACACTTAAGAGCCTCACTAACTTTGCATCCTTCCCTGCATTTCTCTGACGTGACAACAAAGTGTATTAGGAACAGTGGGCACATTAGCACATAGCACATTGACTGCTGGCATCGATCTGACAATCTGTCTGCTCGTGACTTCTTCCCTACAGCAGTATTATTCAGCGTCACGCAGCCATAACTACAACAGCCATTAACATTCCTGCCCCGTCCGTCCCGTCCTGTCAGTTAGTGAATGCAGCTTCGTCATTTCCTCCTCTGGACCGAGGTGATCCACGTTGTCTCTGCTGACAATTTCTGCCAGTCGCTAATGCTTTTTCGAAGTCGCTGCTTGCAGTTCGCTAAGCAGCCACATTCACATCTGTGTGTCAGCGGTTTGTTGGGTGGGGCCCAGTGTTAGTCATCAGTTTTCATAGCAGGGCAGAGCTAATGCTTTAGTAGCATCTGCTAAGCAGCTCTTTCAGATGTATGGTTTTGTTCTCTGATAGGTGAAATGCTTGATACTGGTGTGCATCACAGTAGGACCTGTGTTGTTGTGCATTAGAGCTGCCGGTGTTATATCCATGAACCATGAACATATGTTGCTCTTTTCTACTTAATAAATGCTTCACAGTTACAGACACACATCAGTGGTGGAGCTGCCAGTCGGCTGGCCGTGGTCGGGGGTCAGTCTCCTGCTCGATAATCTATTTCAAACAACCACAGGACTCGACCATTGAGCACATCAAACATTTCTGTCAAGTTTAAATGAAATCAAACAACTGAAAGGGTTTCAAATGGCACCACCATTATCCGCATGGCAACGCTGCACTGTCATTGGTTCTTCAGGCCGTGTGATAGAAGCACTTCATCGCTAACGTCCCGGGTTTATTTTGGCCACACTCACTCGAGCTTCAGCTGGACGTGTGCCCAGCTCTCCCAGAATGACCATGATCTTAATCAGTGTCCTGTCAGTCAGTGTTGTCTTCGCTGGCTACTGCGACAGAAGCACTTCTGTGTTTCTGTCTGTGTACCTGAGCAACCCTTGTGTGTGTGTGTGTGTGTGTGTGTGTGTGTGTGTGTGTGTGTGTGTCATGTGTCTAACCACAGAAAATATGACTAGAGTTTTTCTCCAAAGAATGGGCTTTGAGGTTGAATTAGATTTTAAACTTATCTTTATGTCCTCGTGACATTTCCATTGTTAGAAAATACACTGTGTTTCTGTAAATACAAAATATTTAAATGAATATTTTGTATGTGTTGTCGCTTTACTTTCACTGTTCACTGACTCAGTCTTTTTATGTGGCTGTGAGCAGTTAACCTGTGTTTAATGGCCTCGATGTCAAATTATTTCCAGTATAAAAAGACAATACCCTCTGTATCATACATGTTGCGGTGAAACATCAGGAAAAATGTACCTGCCGAGCAAAATCCACACAGAAAAGCCCAGCGGATTTAGACCCCTCCGGCTGTGAGTGCGAACCAAAACCAAATAATATGTGCAAGGACATGGAGGCGGAGCCAGACTTAAGGTCTCTTGAGGATAAGTGGGCAGAGTATAACACCTGAGTCTAGTGTCACCTGTGTCTCCTCATATGTCTGTGATTCTTGAGCGGTCTGCTGTGCAGGGTGCATGAGGAATGTAGGAATGCAGGATTGTGGCCACATAGCAGACAGAAAGCTCACAAAGCATCTGAGTGTGTGTCAGGTGAGCACTCTGGTAACGTGAGAAACGTCTGTTTGTAAGGCTGAAAGTGAAAATGATATATTTAGCATTTTTTCTTACCAGTGTGGAAAAAAGGCTGTGGATTTCTGGGCGGTACCTCGTGCACTGTTCAGTGTCTGTGAGTGGTTTTGAAGCCTTGAGTATTTTGTTTGCGTGGTAGTTTCAGATAGGTCTCCTCACTGACAGCAATGCAAATGCACGTAGTTGCTAATTTGTGCATCATGACATGCAGTTTCTTTGCCATGTATGAGGACAGCTTACGTGTGAGGGGTCAGAGTCACATTACCCTAAGATCAGCAAAACAGCATGTCCCTCTACATCTCGTGCTTCCATGGTTTTCATGCAGTTTTCCGTTTTTGCACTGTCCTTGTATATCTGAAGGCAAATGAGTCACCGAAATGCTCTTGGCCAACATTCTTTGTTTATATCGGGCACATTTAAACTTCCACATTTAGTTTTGCTTTATTATGTAGATTTCTGTTCTACTGTTATACTATAATGATAAAGTTAGGCTAGGTAGGAAACCCCAGTTTTATTTCAACATTGTGTGCCCACAGCTGGTAGTAGTATTAAAACAACTCAAAGCTGACCTCTGTAACAAATCATCGGCTTACTAGCACATCAGTAACATGTGGGATTTTGTTAGCATCTCATGTTTTTTACCAGTGCAGAATATATTGATAATATTTAGAATGTAATAGGTGCGAGGTGAACTTCTTGAGCAGGGCCTGATCTTCTAGCCCGGTGGTTCCTGAGCCCCCTTTCCTGCAGATGACTGGAAGATACCATCTCAGATTAGTTTTTGGTTCGGGGAAGAAGAAGACCAGTTTCTGACAACACGGGTAATTAGAGATGGGTTGGGCAGAAATAGCTGGGAAACGAGCAGGGCAGGGTGGATTGAGGATCAGGTTTGGGACCCACTTTTCTAACCAACCACACAAAGTTTAGATCTTCTGCTTTCTTAATAAGTTCAGGAGTATTTTCATTCATTAAATCTGTATAACAACAACATGAGGTTTATTATTGACCCTTTCATTAAAGCCAGCCTCGCTGTTTGTGCTAAGCTAACGTGCTAACCCCAAACACGCCGTAGCCGTGCGTGCGGTTGTGCCCCACTTCCTTTCTACAGTTACTTTTTTGTGGTAACTTGGCAACAATCAATATTTGTAGTAACATGAGCAGCATGACTTCCCCTGAGACAGGGATACCCTGGCTGCGTGTTTCCTGTTTTGTTTTTTTTTCTCCCTCGCTCAACTCCACCGACTCTTTTGTTGAATATGGTTTCAAATATAATTAGAATTAGATTTGAAATCTCTATGATACTTGAAAACCAAACACTGCTTCACCTTCATTAACTGTGGCTTGTGACCTTGTTTGTCTTGACTGTAACACCAGTGTGTGTGAGGCAAGCGTCGACACTGAGCTGCAGTTATTTCTAAATCGAATGTCCCACAGTGCACATGATTCCGAGCGGTGCTTTGTCTATTTGTGTCTTTTATTTTGGCTTGTTTATCTGTTTGATGTCCCTCACTCACTATTCGCTATGCGTCTAACCTCCATCCTGTCAGCACAGTTTAGATGTTGAACCAGATACACACCTTGCATAACAGGTTAACTCGCTCCAAGGATTATAGTTGCTTAGTGACAGCATAAAGATAATTGATTTGTGATGGTGTTTGCACAGGACATGACTAAATAAACTGGGTTGGATGTGAAAGTAAGAGCAGCAACCCTGCTTTGGTGTGACTGGGGTGGAGGCTCTTTATTTACACCACCTGGAAGAACAGGGTTGGGCTCTGCAGCAAACTGGGCTCCACCCAGCGACGGCTACAGTACATGTACATGTACAGCTGCCCCTATTTAGTAATCTGTTCGTTAACCTCTGTGAATGTAAAAAGACACCTGTATTTATCTGTCCACGCACATACACACAGATAGAAAGCGCAGAGACGAGCTTAGCAGCTTTCCTTTGTGAAGACAAAGACTTTTGACAGTTAACTGGCAAAAGTGTTCTTGATGTAAAACTACAAAGTTATCACACAAAATCTTTTCTACCTGCTGCCCTGAACATCCATGACGGGTATTTATGCACATTTGCAGAAAGTTAAACCTGCATCTGTAGCAGCTGAAGGAAGAAAAACAATCATCAACTTAAATTTTATCAAGATGACTCTGTGTGAGCTGTTGTGTGAAGAGGTGCAGCAGAGAGCAGATATCCGTTTCATAGATATGTGTGAGTGTGAAAACAGCAGCTACAGTGGGGTGACAGTCGAAGACCTCACTGCTTCAGCATGAAGTAAATTTTAGTCTGTGACGTCGGCGGAGGTGATGTTAGCTGCTGAGGTAACCGGGGGCAACCAAAGTAGTTGGTCTCTTTGCTGTTACACCCTTCAGCCTGAAAGGTGCTGCTGCAGTGTGGTGGATGTGTTCGTGGAAACGCAGCAGAGTTTTCTCTGCACATGTGGAGAAAAATCTCTTTCTCCGGTCTGAAACTGTAGTGACATGCGTTCCTTTGCGGAAACTAAATGCGTGGAATTTCTTGTTTTCCACAAATCTTGCCTGTTGTGAAACTGCTCAGTGTGAACCTTGAAACAATTACAATTCTTCGCTCTCTCTGTTTGTGTCTTTTTCTCTGCAGTCTCAGCCTAGTCAGGCCACACCCAGTCCGCCAGCTCAGGTCTCCACTGTGAAGCCGGCACAATTTGAGGTACTGTGTAAACAGTGTGTGTCTCTCTCTCTCTTTTTTTAAAAGAGAGCAGAGTAAGGGAATAGAAAAACTTTCCTCTTCCTTCTATTCAAGTACACGAGAGCAAACGCCCAGTTTAAGTGT
>JAUMTR010000022.1:6207240-6218235 GCA_032270685.1 Microctenopoma stevenorrisi | reverse complement strand
GACCAGTTAGTGGGAGAGCGAGAGTGTGTGTGAGAGAGAGATTTATTATAGACTATACTTGTATCACTCACGTTGCTCTCTTAGCAGGTTTTTCCATAGCTATTGCTTGACTTGCCTGTTAGTGACAGTGACCAAAAGCAGCGCGACGTGCACAGTGAGCTGCACATCATATTGTCCACAGGGATAAGTGAGTGTGTGGTATTTTCAAAACATGGTATTTTATTTTAGGGTCATTCCAGCAATGTTGCATGACACTAGAAAAAGCAGAGCAACAAGCCCACAAAGACAGCGGACACTGTATGTTTTCACCTGCTTTTAAAGGGAGATGACTTTTACACACATGGTGCGTTACAGAAGTCAACATCAGGATCCGCCATGGCTACAAAGCCTGCGGTGGTTACCACAGCAACAGGCGGCGCCACAGGAAGTGGCGCCACAGCAGGAGGAAGTGCTTCAGTTGGGACGGCAGGAAAAGAGGCACCTAAAGCCAAACCGGAGGTAGACGGACTCTGGGTGCCTGATTCAAAGTGGAGGGTGGCTTTGGGCTAAGTGTTGTGATGTGACAGGAATCACCGCTTCTTTCTTTTTGTCTCGACACTCGTCGTGAGGCAACTCACATCTCCTCTCCACTGGCTTTGTCTCCTCTACATCTTGCGTAACCCCTTTTACTTCTCGAGCACTTTCCCTGTGACACGTTCTTACGCTCCAACAACATCACACGCTGACTTCCTCTGTAACATTTTCACGTGCTCCTTGGTTTGTAGACTAACCCTATGCTGCCAGGTGCTACTGTTGTTGACATGTCATCCACTGGGGCTACCGTTGTTGACATGAAGTCAGCAGGGGCGAGGGACAGTCCCAAAGAGATGTCTAAGGTAATGATGTCATCAAGGGTTCTAGCTGGTGCCTCTCTTGCTTTACACGGAGCCAATCCGTTTATGTGAACTGCGGATAAAATGTTTCTCTTCTTTTGTGGGAAATTCCAGTATATATGTGGTCAGCTGCTCAACAGCACCATTTTAAACACATCTCCCAAATTCAAGTCACCCACATGATCTTTACGAGTTAGTTCATTGTCCTGTGGGTCGTCGTTTTAGAGCGTATCTGGTCAATGCATTTATTCTCAGCATTTCCACAGTTGGTGCCTCACACATCTCTCAACATGTCTACAGCCTTAGAAGTGTTGTGTGTCTGTTGTCCTTGTGTTTCTGAGTTGTCATTTGGCTGCATATCTGTAGACTGCGCCAGTCTCTCAAGTCAAAGCCACAGCTGCAGCTCCCTCTCCTGCCACTGGAACAGCTGCTGTAATCAAACCTAAAGAGTCGCCCAAAGACACAGCCAAGGTAAACTCAAGTGCAACAGGCCCGTCAGACCGTTTTAGTGCCGGGGGTGACTTTGAGACACACGTTTCTTTCTTTTGTTCGACATCTTTGTGTTGCGGACTCTTCTTTCGGCTTTGTTACAGTTCTTATCCAGGAATACTTAGGCGCTCTGGCTTTGGACATTCTTCATAGCAGGAGTCTGTTTTGACCCTTTTCTACTTTGGAGATGAGTTTTTTGGAAAAGGACCTCTTGTTCTTTCCTCTGCAGCCCTTTGCTCAGCATGTCTACGCATGTTATTGTATTTGCTCATAGCACACCTCTTCCCGCTTGCAACACTACGCATACATACATCATCAGTCAGAGTCAGTCTGAGTAAACCAGAGGACACAAATGCAGGAGTAATCATAGTAATCATCAATCTGGTGGAGGCTTTTTCTGCTGAACTCCTCTTCAGGCACTTATTTGGGTTTATTACCGACTTTGTGCATGTTTTCTTGACATGGATCTGGCCTATAATGTATTGCAATTCATTGTATTTTAGAGTACCACTGCCCCCTCAACAGTCAAGGCTGAGGTGCCTAAAGTTGATCCTGCTAAAGCATCAAAGCCAGCAGCGGCTGGAAATGTGTCTGTGCACGGGAAGAAAGAAGAAGCTAAACAGTCCCAAACGAAGGTAGACAAATCTGAAAACCGGTCAGGGTGGAGGCTGTCTCAATGTTTTGTCCTCTCTTCCTTCCTTGTGTGGTTGTTGGTGGTAAATTGCTAACTTTCAGGATGTGCTGGGTTTTCTCATTTGTGTCAAGATTAAGAGTTGTCATGATGTTTTCTTCCTGGACTGACATGATTATGAGGAAAAAGTGAGATTTTTCCTGGCATACTGATCTATTTGCAGCAAATGAATGCAGTAAACACCCAGTAGTACATGAACTATTTTCATATTGTTCTTTTTAATCACAGCTTTTACTCACAGTCGTTTAATGTGTTGCTGATTCGCGGTCTCTCTCTTGCAGGTTCAAGTGGAGGTTCCTTCTGCAGCAGCTAAAGGAGCCAAACAGGTAGAAACACAGAGAATCCGAATGGGTTTTACTTTTTAAAAGCATGTTGCCTGCTCCACGGTGCTGAGTTCTTTTGCATGCGCAGGCATCTGCAGCAGATCCAACTGACGCCTTAGCCAGCCTGCTGCCATCCACCCAGCCTGTCACTGAGCCCGTGTACACTGGCCCGGAGGTCTTAGAGGTAGTGTGCATGTTTGCGTGTGTGTGTGTAAATTAAACTGAAGCATGGCCGTAGTTGTGCATGGCTCTAGTAACTGTGTGTGTGTGTTGCATGTGTCACAGCCTGTCATCACCCCTGAGAGAGGTCAGAAGTGTGGAGAAAGAGATGACACGTTGCCTCCGGGTTACAGGCTTAAAGACATGGTCAGTTCTGCTCGCTGGACTCCTCTGATTTACTAATTTGTTTGGTCACAGTGCCAAACTGTCAACTGGTTTTCATGGGGACAGTGAGCTCTGCTGAATTTCCAGAATATCTCCGATGCTTTTAAACATTTTTTGTAAAATAAAAACAGGAGAATGTGCTGAACTGGGGACTCACTGTATTTGTACTCCTTGACCTATTTCAGAATTTCAATCATTTCTCCTCTACATTTTTTCCAGCCTCCCGTCCCTGCAGCTGTTAAACCCAAAGATGATCCTGTAAGTGAAATGTGCACGGTTGACTTCAGTCATTTTAGTACAGACAGAGGCTCTTGGTAAACTTTTTCCTACACGTGTAAGCACATGAACATGCTCCACAGGAGCATTGTTTGATCTGCTGGTGCCTCTAGAGTAGAGAATGTAGCATTGTACTGGAGGGTGTTGTCCACTTACCTTTTCTGTTTGAGCCAAACCCAAACAAACTCGTGTAAAAACTGTTTATGACCACACACGCACGCGCTTTGATATTTGCCCATGTTTAGGTTAACGCACCAACATTTGCATCATTTCCTGCTCCCTCTCTTGTCACGTTATCTTGCGAGAGGCTTTTTTCTGTTTCCTCAAAGATGCCATCAGTGTGTGTGTGAGAGACGTTTGTCTTTTGAGATTTATCAGGCTTTTCCTAAATCAGCACAGTTTTATGCAAGAAAAGTGTTTGAGAGAGTTTTTTATTGTCGTCTTTTCGTCTCCATGGAATGTCGAGGGCGTGTCTGGTCTTTTTCTCGTTGGTACATGGAGTTTGGTTTGCATTATTGTGCCCGTTCGTTTTGTCATTTGACTTAGTCTGACACGCCCTCTAGTGGCAGCTCATCAAATCTGATGGGAATAGGTAGTCTCCGCGACGTGGTGGTGATGCTCTCTCTGTTTTTTCCGCTCAGAAGCCGATGACCACAGACCAGGCCATGCACTCTCTTTTAGATGATTTCTCTACGTCCACTGCAACAAAGCAACAGGTCAGAGTTTTTACGGTTGTAGCGCTGAGCACAATAAATTTCCAGTTTGACCTGCAGGTTTATGCAAACTGTCTGACACACGCCCTTTTATTTAATTTGGCTTTCTGTCTTAATGAAACCTCCATAGAAGGGTCATGTTGACAGTGTCGTTGCCTCGTCTGCTGGCCCTGCTAACTTTGCACCACCACCTACAAAGGTAATGTAATGATTTGTGTGTGATATCCTTGTATCAGTATCTGACTGTAGGAGGTACAGTTTGAACTGTCTAGTGTCACATCTCTTACAGAAAGGTGAGACGGCTGTGTCTCCTGCACCTCCTGCCGATAAGAAAGCCAAGATGGAGAAAGTCTCGGACGATGCCTCTCTGAAGGCTGGAAGCTCTGCTCCCTCCACGGTACTTGCCTGCATGCCTGTTCTCTCTCTCTCTCTCTCAAAAGCCGGGGTGCAGAAGGTGCCCCGTTACCCTGAATGAAATGTCCCATATCGATACCAACTGTGTGCACTTTCATGCAAACCCTCCCATCATGTCATCACTGTGTGTAAAAATGAGAGTTGTGTCTGCTGTGGTAGAAATTGGCTCCTCCTGCTGATAAAAAAGCCAAGTTGGAAAAAGATGCTCTCTCTGTGAAGGCTGGATGTGACAAGCACAAGACTGTTGAGGTGATTTTCACAGGAGTGGTCAAAACACTGGACCACTGTCCTTACAACGTCCAGGCTAAACATTTCCGTCTCCCACTGTTCTTTCCTCAGGATGACCCTCTGTCTCTGGATGCCCTCAGTGCTCTTAGCGACACGCTGCCGAAAGACGAACCCAAACCCGAATCCCCCAAACTCAGACCTGAGGACTTTGTTCCAGTAAGAGAAGTCCCACACTGCTTTTTCCTCATGCGTTCTCATGTCCTTTCACAGCTTATCTAGCAAACAGTGCGCTAGACGCATGATTTCTCCTCCCAGAAACAATTACTGAGAAGGTGTGCACCAAGCAATGTGCTTACTTCCTGTTGTTGCAGGAGAACAAACTCAAGAAAGAGAAGGGGGTGCGTGTAGGAGAGAGGGATGACACTCTTCCTCCGGAGTACAGGTTTAAAAAGGATGAACTCAAAAAACTGCCTGCTCCTAAACCTGAGGTGAGACTGGAAAAATAACTTTAAGTTTCCTGAAGTATTACTGTGATATCAGCACAATAACGACAGCATGACATTGACACATTGCACTTTATATCTCCCTCTCTTTACCTGTGTCCGTCCTCCTGCAGCCCTCCATGGATGATGCTGATGCTCTGGACATTTTGTCTGAAGGTTTCATGACCTCGTCAGCAGCGTCTGCTGTGCAGGCTCCTCCTGTTGGCCCCCCATCAGCTGATCCTGCAAAGGTACTGTATATATATATATATATATATATATGTATATATATACTGTAACTGGTAACAGCTGACTCATCTATGTAACATGTCATGTAATGACCTCATGTTGTTGTTGTTGTAGAAAACATCCCTGTCTGATAATAAGAAAGCCAAAAAAGACAAAGTCCCTGATGACTTTTCTCTGGAGGCTGGACTAACAACCTCTACTGCAAAGGTAAAACAGAGAAAGCTCACAAGCAGCTCTTTGTGACATAAGTATGTTAATATGTGTAACAGAGCATATAAAAATGTAAGCGATGGAAACACAGAGACCATAACACAGTATTGACACGATTAAACTTCAGACTGCTTTTGGATGTTTCATGCTCGCTACTGAAAGTGCATCTGTGTTGTCCGCTGTAGAAAGTGGAGTCCTCTGCAGCTCCCCGTGTGGCTGTGTGTCCTGCTCCCCCTGCTCCCCATGCCGTTAAGAAAGCTGCTGGTGGAAAGGACGCCACCGATTCCAAGCATAAGGAACATCAGGTGGGAGACGGGAGGCGTGTTGACGAAGCTTCCTCTGCTGCTCTTCTCCTCTCTCTTGTTTGTTCTCTCTCCCACTTTGCTACGTTGCATTCGAGGGAAACATTGTATTTCTGCAAAACAGAAATGTACGACAAATCATTTGAGCTCAGTCTCCTTCACCCGTTCTCTCCTCAGGATGACTCTCTCTCTCTGGATGCTCTCAGCGCTCTTGGCGACACGTTGCCAGCAGATACGCCGAAACCTGAATCCCCCAAACTGAGACCCGAGGACGTTGTGTCGGTACGGCGCCCGAGCACTCGTTGTAGCACGCGGCACCTCTGCCTGTGGTTTACCAGCAGCTCTGCTGCTCTTCTGCTCCTCACCACGTGTTATTATTATTTCCACGTTTCTCTGTTATAGGAGGAGAAACTCAAGAAGGAGAAGGGTGTGCGTGTAGGAGAGAGGGATGACACTATTCCTCCGGAGTACAGGTTTAAAAAGGATGAACTCAAAAAACTGCCTGCTCCTAAACCTGAGGTGAGTCTACAGACTTCATATGATCATTTGATATATGCATGATATTAATCAGTCCTTCACTCTCCTGCAGCCCACCATGGACACTGGTGAAGCTCTGGACATTTTGTCTGAAGGTTTCGCCACCTCCTCAGCAGCACCTGCTGTTCAGTCTCTTGCACAGGTACATCTCAGAGCTTTTGTCGTTGTATTTTTCTGTTGTTTTAAAAAGAGAAGAAATATTTCCCAAAAAGTCAGACTATTCTATGAAGACATTGCCTACATCACATTTTCTAAACTTGTATCTCTGTTTTTGCAGAGCAACGTAGAGGACTTGTCAGCTTTGGATGTACTCTGTGGAGACTTTGTGGCTCCAGCTAAAGCCTCAGGAGTTCAGGCACAAGCTCCTCTTCCCACCAATAAGACACCAGAGGTAAATCTATTTGCCTAAATATGTGTGTTTGAGCATGTGTGAATTATGTTTGTCCTTCATGCAATAATGCAAAAAAGGGAAAGAATTTCAGTTTATCTACTTTATCTTCTTCTTGCCCCCTGCACAGTCCTCATATGCGTTTTCTGTTCATGTCTCCCTTTCTTTGTGCAGAAAACAGTTGCACAAACTCAACAAGGAAAACCCAAGATTGAGAAGGTAATCATAGGCACACAAATAATCTCACTACATTTATCCTTCGATGATCCACTATATTTTGTATTTAGTTTTTTCTCCCCACACTTTTGAAAAATACTCAGGACTCCTATGAAAACTACTGTAGCTACATTTCTTTCCTGTTCTCTCCTCAGGGAGACTCTTTGTCTCTGGATGCTCTCAGCGCTCTTGGCGACACCTTGCCGGCAGATATACCCAAACCTGAATCCCCCAAACTCAGACCAGAGGACATTGTCTCGGTACGGGAGACGCCTTTTCATGGGACACGTTTACATTCCCCAGTAGTCTGATACGCATGACATCCGTACATATTCACCAAAGTAGAACCACATCTCCGTAAACCAGCCATACTTATTGCACAAATATTTATTGTTTACTTCTGTGTATGTTTTCATAGGAGGAGAAACTCAAGAAGGAGAAGGGGGTGCGTGTAGGAGAGAGGGATGACACTATTCCTGAGGAGTACAGGTTTAAAAAGGATGAACTCAAAAAACTGCCTGCTCCTAAACCTGAGGTGGGTTCTTCTCTAGCAGGAACACATTATATTTAACTTCTTCTGCCGCAACACAATAAATATATTTTATTGTACACAGTTATACATGTATATATACAGTGCCTCCTCTCCTTCTTCCTGCAGCCCACCATGGGGACTGGCGAAGCTCTGGACATTTTGTCTGAAGGTTTCATGACCTCCTCAAAACCTTTATCACAGGTACACCACGGAGCCCTCAAAGCACAATCATTCAGACATCGCGTTTTCTTTGTAATCGTATACATATTTTAAGGGATTCTGTCCCTCCCTCAGCCCTCTGCAGACCTGGCTCTGGATGCCTTGGCAGGAGACTTTGTTGCCCCCACTGCTGCGCCGACAGTGAAGGCTGCTGCATGTGTTCCTGCACAGACTGCCCCACAGGTAAAACACAAGTTCAGCTCAAGCCGCTCTCAGCCTGTCACGCACCCTGCAACCACATCCAGATCATTTTGTCTTGTTGTCTTGTTGTTTCCCTATTCAGCTGGATGCAGAAGCAGACAATGCTCTGGCTGCACTATCAGATACCTTGAAGGATATCAAACCAGCCGCTCAACCCGCCCCAGTTCCCGCCAAAGACATCGTCAAGGTAGCACAGGAGAGGTTGTCGTAGAAAATCTGGCAGTCCTCCAATGCCCTAACATGTCATAATCATAATTCAGAGTCATAATCACCCTATGTACTTTGTAAGGTTATATTATCGCCAAGAGTCGCTGATGATTTCCACTACAAGGTTGTTTCACATTTCACGGTGAGGAAAAAGAATGTGTGAAAGCTGTGTGTTTGGATGTTTCAGGAGAAAAAGGCTGTTGAAGAGAAGCTGATTAAGGCGGGAGAGAGAGACGACTCGCTGCCAGCAGAGTATCGAACCTCAGAGGAAGATCGGAAGGTAAACAGACCTCTGCATTTGTTCTGAGTACAGTCATGACCGTGAGATTTAGAATAAATCATATATCTTTTTTAATTCTCTAATAATATTTGTTACACTGAATATTTACAGTGTGTTGCAGTAGTAGTAACTTTGTCTATTTTGTTCCAAAGAAAATGGCAGAAATTGCAAAACGAGCTCCAGGAGCCAAGGAGGTAAGTCTCTCACACAATGCACAGATAAAATGATACACACATGCAACGTGCAGGAAGAGTTGAGTTCCCTGTCCTTTATTGATCTGTTGAAGAGTATGGATGATGACACAGCCTTGGACCTGCTGTCTGGGGATTTCTCTGCTCCACCCAAACCTTGTCCACCAGTAGCAACAACGAAGCCAGAAGATCGCAAAAAGGTAGAACAGAAAACAAAATCAACACAGGATGCACCCTCACCTGCCCTTTAGCATTAGAGGCAGCAGTGTTTGATTGTCCCCCCGTGTAATTAGCAAAGGAACGTCTCTTTTTCTCTCCCAGCCCATGGCGGGTCCGGCTCATAACTTATGAAGTTATAAAAATGATGGAAAATGATGGCAGAAATCTTCTGCTGACTGAAAATGATCACTTGTCATACACCGTTACCTGGCACTCCCTGTGGGTGTTTAACTAGCATTTACAGTGTTTAAAGTAACCAAGGTATCAACTTTGTTACAGGGCAAGAGCAAGTCAAAGTCTAAAGTAAGAAAAGTGCCTGTTGCATGAAGACCTAATGCCACAGAATATGCACCATAACAGAAAACAATGAATCTGCTCACTTATACAGTCCATCGATGCACAAAGCTGCATGACGTGCTCTCTCATCTGTCTGCTTCGCCTGAAGTCAAACATGAAACCCGTATAACCGATGCATGCAAAGGCCGCTTCTTTTCCTTTTATTTATATTACTATAATTTCATTCTTGTTTTTTTTAGAAGCAGCAAGCAGAACCTCCATCTGCTGCTGACCAGCCATCGGCTAAGTTAAGCTCAGACGTTGTGCCAGCATCCTCAAAGAAGGGAGGGAAGAGCTAGACCACTGGGTGAAGTTTCTTCTTATGTTTCGTCAGATTTGATAAAAGATGCAGCACGTTTAGCATGAGAAGTGTTTAACTGCAGCTGACCGCTCCGTGTGCCGCATATTGTTGCAGGCTGACGATGCAACTAGTCCTCGAGGCCACAGGGACTCTTCAGTGTGGGAGCTGCTCTCTGGATAATCCATCTCTTTTTCTAACTCATCAAGAATGTATATGATAAAAGTCGAGCCTGGAAATACACATCATTCTCGCTCCACACAGCTACACATACATAAATAAACACGCGCACGCACACACACACACACACACACACACACACACACCTGTGTGCAATCCCTTTCTTACTTGGTTTCACACATATTCTAAGGTGAGAAGTGTTTAGTTTCTATGTTTGGAGAAAATGCTGGTGTGAAGAGTGAGTGATGGACAGAGAAAGAAAAGATGGAAACTTTTCAACGTGTAATCATTTCTGCTGTTCTGTGTCATGTGTTGAACATGCTGGGGGAAGGAAGGCGTCGTTCATCAGACTCCTGCTCGTACATATCAGCTGACAGTTTCTGTTTTTCCAATGATACACTGATATCACAACCCACCGGTTATCTATGGCTGGTGGTGTGACGTTGGTTGGAAAGGTGGTGACTGTGAGCTTGTGTGTGTGCGTCTGTGTCCGTGTGTGTGTGTGTGTGTGTGTGTGTGTGTGGGAGGGGGGGGGGGTGAGTGTGGAGTTGGTGTATAGTATCGGGATGTTTGTGCAATCTTGATGTAGCTTGAAGTTTTCTATCAAGACTGTGGTCAGATGCTATTAAGACACTAGTGTACAGCTCAGTTTGCTTCTTCTTTTGGACAGCACTATTTCAGATAGTTTACAATATTAAATATGTGGAAGAATAACAGGAAATCTTCTGCTTAATTCTGTATTAGAGAGCTTCTTGGAAATGCCTTTTACTTCTGTAGAGAAATATCCGTCGAAAGATATATGGCCTTATACAAAACACATTTACTGGTGTTCAGAAGTGTACTTAGTGAACCAAGCTGGTTACACACGTTGTAAGCCGCTCATTTGTATACTGTAAAGAAATTGCTCTAAAGAAGACATCACTGTATAATTAACTTTTAAAAGTCAAATGTTCACTATGCCATCCCAAGGTTTCTCCATGCCAAATGTTTTGTGTGGGTGTGAGTCCAAAAATATGAGATATTTTAAATGTGGGAATACTAATAAAGAAAATCTACAATTTAGTGTGGTCCAGTCGTTATGTGTAGACTCTGGTTTCTGTATACGCTTAAAATGAAAAACACCTTAAGCTGCCTCCAAACTGCTGAATAAAATGAAAAAATCTTGTTTTGCTGCAGGTGTGAGGGAAATGTTTGTGCATAAATCTAAACGGGAACAGTATCTTCTGAAAGTATTTTTCTTTACTCCTAACTTTAGTGGTTTTTTGTTCTGCATACAGTTGTATCAGCCCACTTCCTCTTGACATTGGGGGGGCTTGCAACAAAACAAGTGTCTTTCGCTCAAGCTTTTTGTGCCACGACTCAAATGACTGATGGGGATTGCAAAGGAGTTTGTGTGGAAAAAGTAAAATAATTAAAGACAAATGCAAGCGATTATAACCAAGAAAGCACTATTGTCTGAGTGGTATTGCATTTTATTTATTTTTACAATGATTCAAGTTACAAAAAATAAAGCAGAGCACTAATTCTAAATTACTATGCTGTGTATATGTGTATATAT
>JAUMTR010000022.1:6139835-6207081 GCA_032270685.1 Microctenopoma stevenorrisi | reverse complement strand
TGAATTTTTTTTATTTTAAAAACATATATTTGTTGCTCTTTCTTTTAAACCATAGAAACATGAATGACTATATGTGCCATTATAGAAATGCTAACAAAAGCTGGTCACAATTAGACTTTTTATAAATTTAAAACATGTAAAGTTTTGCTGAAAATTATACACATTTTATTAACTGATTTCCTTTTTTGGACTAAAGCTATTTATCTTTAAAATACATTTTAAAAATGCAGAGATAGAAATTCCCCTTTAAACGTACACTTAATATCACTACAAAATCTATACAAACAAAAATGGATTGTAAACAACTAAAATCAATTTGAAGAAAATTAATATCAGCTGGTGGGATGTAAAATTCTCAGGATAATTGACATTCATGGAGTTCGGATAAATCAACATTATTGTCTGTTTAACATTGTGAGTATGTCTTAACCTTTGTGGCAACGTTTTCACCATGAAGTTGTCATCAAACTGTACATACAATGAATCATTTCTACAGCAGTAACAATGTCAAATAAGTGTATTCAGAAAGAATCTCTGAACGTGCATCATTTAGATTAAACGTGTCAGTTGGTCATGTATTTTTCTCGATCCTTAGTCCGTGGTCTAGGTGAAATAAACAACGTATTAATATTGACATTACAAAATCCTTTTTTCAAGGCAATTTACAATGCAGGTAAAAGAGAACAATATTTTTAATACACCTTGGACAGGATTATATTCTATAGTAGGGAGGGAGGCATAAAAATAAAGGAAAACAGAACACGGCCCCAGTGTTTTTAGATGTTAAAATTTGACATTTACTACACCTGATAACGTAAAAAGTAAAGTATGTAGTATTTCTCCGCCAGTTTTTACAGCAGCATGTACGGTGTTTTGAAAGAAGCACAAAGGCTTTCAAGTTGGGAAATAAAACACCAACCTCATTTTACTCGAAGACACTTTAACGCTGTTCATAAAGACCTGTCATTTCGTACAGCGAAAGCTCTCACAGTAATTCGAGTTGCTGTTTGAATATTTAATTAAAATAACTGTCTTAATGAATTAATGATTGTAGCAGACCAGCTGCAGACCAGGAAAGACAATACTTAAATAACTTACTTCCTCCTATGATGGTGTGGGCACCGCCGTGTTCTCATTTCTAAGGCAAATCAAGAAAGTTTGCAATTTGTGACACAGCAGAGAAAAGGCACCGAAATGTGTGTAAAATACCTTTCAAATGTCTTTCAGAATAGAATTTAATATGAAAAATATCAAAAATAAAATACCAAAGGATCTTACTGTTGCAATAGAGGATGGTGATGATGAGGAGCACTAGAAGAAAGCCGCAGGCACCAACCAGTGGGCCCAGTATAATGAGAGGACAAAAGAAGACGGGTACTCCTGTAACACATGTATGTTTATCACCTGCTACTCTCCACAGTGTCATAAAGCTCATGCAGAAATAAATGTATACAGCAGAGAGTGACGTGATCCCGTTCTAATGTATAATTATCACCTACCTATTTTGACGCCGGTGCTGCTGTTACAGTTACAGGCCCTTGGGGTTGTGAACAGACCTGGTCTGGCGGTGGGGGCCTGTGGCGCTGGCACAGTGACTGTACGCACATCTATTAGAAGAGGAAAAGTCTGGCTGAAACTTTCATCATGTCAGGATTAGACGAGGCTTATGGAGAGGAACTTACCTCCAACCAGTCGAGTCATTGGACCAAATTTCATCTCGTTACTTTTTATACATGCACAGCTGTACATGCCACTGTCAGTGTCCTTGTTGAATGACTTAAGAACAAGCTTCTTTACTTTTCCTGCCTCTACTGTCATTCTGAACCTTTCATAGACAGGGGATTTTGCCTTGAGCTGGCCATTACTGAAAGATACAATGAATTCAGTCCCTGATTTGTCCAGAACTCGAAACCAGGTGACCATGCCCTGTCCCTCAGGAATCTCACAATTTATTGGAACTTCTTCCCCTTGATTAACGGTCAGAGCGGCTCCTGAAGTAATCTCTAAAACAAGAAAAAAAGGCAACAGTTACATAAATCCCCTGTATTCAAATACCCAAAAGCAAAAGACGAAAAAAGACAAGATAAAACATCACGGATGTCACAACATACTTAGGTTAAGTTATGTTAAACTTACTGGGATAAAATACCAGAATCACCAGAATCTGAATCCACTTTTGGTCCATTTTAATCTTGTAGATGACAACAGGTCTTTCTGGTGCTTGTTGGAATCTGTCGAGAGATAATTTGATGAGATATCTAACCACGCCCCACCTGTAACCTTCTTCTCTGCTGTGACAAATGGTGTCATTGCAGTGGAGCGTTGCAGAGACCTCCTGCAGCACGGTTGGTCTGCAAGATGTTTTGAAGTGGAGCCCACTGATCTGCACTCTCTGTCTCTAGTTTGAAGCATTGAACCTGACACTTCCGTTCATTCACAGGCTACTGGCAAACACACTCAGCAGTGTGCAGTACGTGGGCTGACAAAGATAAGGTAGGCAGTGTAAAAAGTGCACATGCAGCACATTATTATAGCAAGTCTGCCTCAGAAGACAAGTGTGTTGATATCAAATAAAATTTCAACACGCTCATCGTTTAGCAACGTTTTAAGAAAAGTAAGCAGGTGTCACGGGGAACCAGGGGTCTGACACTCTGTGCACTACCATGCAACCTGGGGGTCCCTCAATCAGACCAAGGGACCTTCAAGGCAAATGATGCCCCCCCCCCCAATAAAAGCGATGAGCAATGTACCATACAATCAGTGGTACTAAATATAAAATAAAAATTCTATGCAAAAAATGTGTGTGTGCAATGCAGCGTGCTCCAGTTCATATTCTTCATCCAGTACAGTGTGTGTGTACCTTCACACACTGCTGCTGTGTAATAACTAGTAATACCATCACAACCGTGTAGATCAAATACTAGCATCGCCGTAACAGATTTACAGTATCACAGTGTGATGTGGAATAGGTTGACTGTATGTTGCAGAGCTGGCGAACCAAACATCCACTGGAACGCCGTCACCGTGTCCAATATTTGACCACTAGATGGCAGAAACATGTGTCATAACTACAACAGTGCTGATGCTCTCCCAGGGGGGAAACTTTACACTGTGCTGCGTTAATGGTCACCACCATTTTTAATCAGTGATGTCACAGCAGGTATAGGAAAAACAAACGGGAGCCTGCAGAGAGGCAGCTGTCTTATTAGTATTTTTTTTTTTATTTAGATTGGGGGAAGTCACAGTTTTATTTCCTACGTCAGTTGTTATTAACATGAGTTATTTCAAAGCCACCTGCTTCGTACTTGAAACCACATCTTTAGGTCTTGCAGTGCACCATGTTAAGCTGTACTGAACTGCTCAGTGTTAAAAATAGGACCAAAACTAAAAATAAGACGGAGCATTTTCCACTTCAGGACATAACAATTAAGCATCGTGTTACCTGCCACTTCAAGCGAAAGCTGTTTCAACAGTCGTGGGGAAATGAAACTTCAGCTTCAGATCAGCTATTGACAGCTACAGCAGCTATGGCGCAACTCAGGGCCCGTCCTGTTTCCTGCTCAGTGATGGAAAGTAAAAGCAGAGGTTTGGTAATGGGCAACGAGTGCTGACGTCTTGCTCTTTTGTGTGGGGTTTATCTGTTCCATTGGTGGGCGGAGAATAACAGTGAGGGGGACACAGACAGCTCTCCCTTCAGACCTTTTATATTTCCTTAACATTAAAAGATAAAGAGCATTTTCTCTATTCTGAAACATTATTACCTCAGATGCTGATGGTTATTATTAACGTCAATGTGGTTTAGTTTTCTATAAACCCTAAACGAAACCATGTCGATATCAGCTCTGCGTCGTTTTCAGTAAGTAGGGGATTCTGTTGATGCTTTGATTTAGAGGGAAGACCCAGTCAAAATGTTCTCAGTTAGCCCACTTCACCTTTCCATGCGTCTGCTTCACAGTTGAGTCACTCACAAACACCTGCATGGGCTTCCCTATCTTAGTCATACACTGAGGGGGTCTCTAACCTGAAACCTGTGTGTGTGTGTGACCAGGGGAAGCCGGTGAGAAAGAGAGTACCCTTGAACAGTAGCACTGCAGAACTTGTCATTCAAATGGAGTCTGTAGAAACATCCATAGCTTCTTAGAACAGCAGCACACTACTAACACCATCAATACCTGTTGCATCACTGCCGCTCCAACCGTTTGGCTCACCTGCCATCGCTCTGATGCTGGACTGACACTTTTCAGGTACTGTGGGATAAGAAGCTGTGAAAAGGGAACCAGGTGCTACAATAGGTGTAAGTTTGAATGGAGACTTCCTGAAAAAGAAGAAGCGGAACACCTGCAGGTTTCTGTGTCTGTGTCCATGTTCGTGCTGGCTCATCTTTTCTTACAGTGATGAACAAGTTAAGTTTGCTGTTAGAAATGTATCTGTGGCATTTGGAAATGAACTTCTACATTCTGATGAAAGAGAAAATCCTTGAGACAATCTGGAAATGTAATGTTTAATATGCGCTGCGTTACGTGATTTATGTAGAGATTATGTGTGTATGATATTTATCCAGTTAGAACTCGTGTGACAGACCTGAATTATACGAGTCTTATTGTGTTGCTGTAGAAACATGTTTAATCCTGTAGAATGCAAGCGGACGTGACAAAATTTGTTGTCTGAATGGCGTCTGTACACTGATTGGGGAAAGAATACTTTACATTTACATATATGAAATCAGACATCTTCACCGTTTATCATTATGGTGGTGTTTAATAATCTAAACACGATGTTCTTTACATTTTAAGCAGATGCATTACTACTTAGTATTTATTCTCATGAACACGTATATTACTTCTTTGTGAGAAAAATGTACAAATGTTTTTTCAGGTTTCACACATACACCTAGATGAGGATTAAGATTAAAGATATTTATTACACATTTATTTTTGAAAAATAATAAACAGGTCTCTTTTTAGGTAAAGCTTATAAATAAGTTAGAGGTGTCCAGTCAGGTGTTGTTTGATTCAACAAGCTCGTCTTTTTTTTTCATTCCTCCATCATTTGACTGACTGAGGATCTTCACAGACTTTTATGTTTCTGTTTTGTGGAGATGTTAAAGTTAAATTAAAGTTTAAATATTATTAAAAACAAAGTACACAACACTAGTGTAAATATTATAGGTCGTATTCATTAAATTTATAAATTTATAAAACACTATGTTTCTTTTTTTATTTTATTCATTTTAATAGTTTAATTTTAATTACTTAATATTATTTACTCTACTGAACGTACAATAAGTAGTGATCATAATGTGTGTGTCACAGGAAGATACCACACATTGACATTATGTATACACTATGTGCATACATAGAATGTTGTGAACAGTTTATTGTCCTCTTCACATTTATTCAAATTTTATTATGCAGTAAATATAAGTTCACTCACCAGTATTTGTCTTCTGAAAACAGCACAAATCCTCTTTATTATATGAATCTACTACAGCCAGCTGCCTTTTATATGTTTCCAGGAACTGGTTATTTCCTCAAACATTGACACAGAGTCACTGTGACACACTTCACATATAGTTGCCTATTTTTAATATTATGTACATCATATCATCTAGATAAAACTAAAATGATCTAACATAAATGTTACCTTCATAAAGGGTATAATTTCACTTTTCTTCAACCTACCTTAGAGACGTGTTGAGTCAACTTGTATTGTTGTACTTGTATTATTGTATTACATGATGTTATATATATATATATATATTTGAATTGATTGATTAATTAAAATATAAACACCTTCCCGACCACTGTCCTACCTGCACTGAAAGACACACACACACACACTCACACACATATGCATAATTACCAGTCAGGTACATTACAGATGCACATGATGACAGAGTTGTATAATTTTTGATTCCATCTAATTAAAAAACACTACAACAACACAATGTCTTCAAGTCTTTTCTTGTTGTCTTCTCATTTCAAAACTGTAACGCTCTTTCTGTCTTTCTGTTTCTGTGTCTCTGCCAGTGCTTGTGGTTCGCTCTGTGGTATTTTTGTGGTCTTTTTGTTTCAGAGGCTAGATGAAGAGCTCAAAGCAGAGCGAGTCGATAGCATCTCAGTGAACACGGCGCTGCCTCTTCTATCACTCCAGCACACAGGAAAGGGTCGCGCACACTCCCGGAGACCTGAGCAACCAACCTTCAGGTGTGCACGTGTGATGCTTGTGTATGTGAGGGAGGGAGACGGCAAGAGACACACAATTTGCTAGAAAATGACAAAAAATGTAACAATAAAGCTTGTTGCCACATACTGGAGACAGTTCAACAGAAACTGTGATGCAAGTTTACACATCAAAAGTGAATGAAGAAACCAAACTCTATCGCTCACCTACTCAACTTCCGCCCAACACAATATTGACAATGGAAGTACAACACCCACTTCTAAACCTCGCTTTCTCGTCTCCTCATTACACACAAATTCTTTTAGATGCACAACAGAACACGAAAAACATTGTGTAACACAGGACTTTGGAGTTAAAATAGTTTTTCGTGCTGTAGTATTAACTATCATCAGAGACACCTCTGCTGCTGTATTTCCCTTAAGCAAGGAACCGAACCCCAGTGTCAAAAGGCTGTATGAAATGACAAGAGATACAGTTGGAAATGACTTGAAATTACACATTTTAATTGATTTTAGGATTTTTTGCTTATAGAAAAATCTACCTGTGTGTGTTTTTGTGAATACAACACTTAAAATTAAAGATGAAAACATGTTAATACAGAATAGAGCAAAAAAGCAAAGGAGTAAATACTATATATTAATCCAGGTTTCAGTTTCCTTAATAATGTTCAAATGGGCATTTTTCAATGATGTGGGCTTCAAGAAAAAGTGCTGCACTGTTTGTACTGATACAACATTAAAAACAATGACAAAAGTACAGATTAAACCTGACAATTTGCCTAAACATGTTGATAAAGTAAATATGTTACAAATAATGTAACAGCTAATAGGACACAACTGAACCTGGTTGAACTCGAAATCCTTGACTTGAAAAATATGCAACAAAAAAGTCAGTATATTACAATACGTTACATGGCCGCTGTTGAACATATAAATTGTTTCCCTTGCTCGGCAACTGTAAATAAACAAACATTTGTTGGCAAAGTAGATCTTCAGGTTAATGCACAAACTTCATGGTCCAGTGGACGTCACTTCAGCCACTGCAATCACAGAAACAACAGTAAGTGTATTTGCTAAACTTTTACTTATTATACAACATACACAAACGCTGCAGAGATGGTACATACATCAGACACAAGCTGTAGATGCAGTGCTTCAGTCATTTAACTCTTCTGTGAGGGAGAAAAACAAAACAAAGTGGTTACACATTTCTAATTAGAGAGCATATTGTTGCAGACGTACAAAATTAAACAGGAAAATAATAATACAGTTCTCTACTTACTTCACAAAATGGTGATGACATTTTTTGGGAAGACCTATGAGCAATAATGTATTTAAATTAATAAAACATTTTCCTGCATTGCTCAGCACAAATTGTTGCTAGCACTGTGCTGTTTGCTGTGAAAAAGTATTTGCCCCCTTCCTTATTTTAAAGAACAGACGAGGAACAAAGTAACTGACAATAATCAATCTGGAAAACAAACTAAACTTTTTTTTAAAGATTTTGGGACTCCAGTGAACCACAGAAAGTTTCATTATCCCCAAATGGAGAAAACCTGGAACAGTGTTGACCTAAAGAAATTTCTCCAAGAGTCAGTGACGACTCAACAATTGGAAAGAGATGGGCAAGAATGGCATACATGGAAGCGTTCCAAGAGAAAAGCTGCTGCTGACCACAAATAACACAAATGGTTGTCTTACATTTATCAAATGATAAACCTTTGAGTAGACTTTTGAGGAAATATTTTGGGTCAAAGTTGACATTTATGGAATGTGTGTGCTGTTACATCATTTGTAAAAGTCACAAAGCATTTAATACCAACAGCAGCATCGTACCAACAGTCAAACATGGTGGTGGGAGTGTGATGGTCTGGGGCTGCTTTGCTGCTTCAGGACGTGATTGATGGTTGGTAAAACATTAGATACCATTGAAAACCTTCCTATGTGGCACAATTAAAAAACTCTGCACAGACGACTGGGCCAAAATACATCTACAGAGATCTGAAAACCTCCCCGCCCGTTATCACAAACTCTTGAGTTGTTGCCAAGGACACCACAACCAGTTAATTACTTTTTCTTTACTTTACTTTACTTTACTTGGCAGATGCTTTATCCAAAGCGACTTACAAGGTGAAGACACCAGCAATTACCATTCAGTTATCGCAAAAACTGAGATACTACAACAAAGCACCACAACCAGTTAATTACTTTTTCACATATGGTCAGGCAGACAGCTTTTAAATGAAAGCCTTAATAAATGAAATCACTGTGGGAAAATTTTGAATTTTTATCAATTTGTATTTACTCAGGTTATCTTTGTGTAATATTAACATTTGCTTGATAATCAGAATTATTTGTGAATCAAGAGTGAAAAATCTGAAAAACGAAAAACAACTTCAAGTCGGGGGCAAATACTTTATCGCATCACACAACATTATTCAGAACATTAAACTTCAGGACCACTCACGGCTGAAGTAGTAGAGTGTACAGATGACAGCTAGAGCCAGCACTGCGACACATCCAACTAACGGCAACAGAACCTGTTTGCCACAGCCATCTAGAACACACACGCAGCAGTTTTATTTAAAGGTGCTGTAAGTTCAGAAAGCAAAGTGCTCGTTTAGCATAAGTTACAAAGTCAAGTTGCATACTATGCAAATTATTATACCATGCAAATTATGCAGCTTAACAAACAGTGCTCATAATTGCATACAATTAAACAAACCAAACAATAAACTTACCCTGAGAATGATTCTTCTCACATGTACAAATAGGCTTGGTTGGTGGTTTGGGTTTTGGCTTAGGAGGTAATGTTGGAGGGGTCACTGTTGGATAATAAGGGCCAAACATCAGCAGTGAAGCATAAATGTAAATGGTCTTTTTAGGACAGGTCAAAGGAGACCCAACAATTTTCAACCCGTTTTTAGTCTAAAAACCACAGATTTAGACCATCAATTGCAAAATCTTTTTCAAACATGTACAGGTCTGTTCGCGTGACTTCGTCTTTTTAGCTTACAGACATTAATGCATAGATGGATGAACGCTCGACAACAATCCAAACAGATACAGTTCAATACATATCCATGGCTATTGTCTGTTGATTTTATGATTTGGAAACTTGTTTTAATTTTTATGTTTTTGTAGACCGGCTGGTCACAAAAAACAGGTCAATCATGATTAACCTCCAAAGTAACATAATAACTATAATATTTCTTAGGCACACTTCTTATAACTATCAACAAACACCAGGGACCAGTACGGTGTGAGAAACTGAAAAGAGGGGAACATGAGACAATGCTCCCTGGATGAAGTCAATGTGGGGATGCCGCAGTTAGATGGTCACGCAGTTACATATTGCATGTTTCTAAGTAATTGTACGAAGTCAGAAACACATTAAATTTGTATATATTGTTTTAATTGATGTAATGTAACTCCCCATTGCCACTTGATACTTTATGCCTGATATTTAACTGCATTTAAAGAATAATAACATTTCAGCATACAAACCTCCCGGCAGAAGAAGAACCCCAGGTCTCCACATGTCACTGTTGCTCTTGTTCTTTAGGACACAGGAATATATTCCTGTGTCTTCTAGAGTTACATTGATGATTCGTAACATAAAGGACATACTGCCCCTCCTGCTGATTTTAAACCGGGCTTTTTCAACATTACCGAAGATAACACGGTCTGCATTGTTGCATTTGCCCACAAATTTTACATTGTTCTTTTCGGGAGCCATGTAGAACCAGTAGACGGAGTCACAGCTGAAGTCAACGCAGCTACACTCAATAGTTTCTGTACTGAGGAGCTTAGAATAAACGGTGACGATTTCGCCATGCAGAGTCTGGCTTGAACCTAGGGGTGGAGATACAGAGATGTTAGAGACTGTTTGACATCAAAAGACTACTACACAATCCAGTTTAGCATTATAAAAAAATCAGAAAACGAAACATGATCAAACAGTCACAAACACTGAAACGCACAAGCATCAGGTATATTGGCAAAAGAAGTAATCAATGCTTGGTAAATGTTTAAAGTTTAATCGTCTATCATTTGATGTTAAGAACAGAGACACCATCAGCAATGTGTAGTCTCCCCCCAAACAAAATTTAGTGGAAATACAAAAGCACATACAATAAATGGGCTTTAAGCAAGAATGACGCGAGTATAAACTTACTAGCACTATCGAAACACTACAACTACAATCAAAAGTGCCTAAAGTATGAAGAAACAATTGGTGCACTGTAACTTATACAGGTGACATTTGGGTAATTGCTTTAAGGGATTATTCATTTACCATGTACACAGCATTTAAGGGATGTCGTCATTGGAAGAGTTACTTCATCTAAGTTTGTGTGATTTCAAGTAAGGCAGTGTGTAGGCATATACCTGTCGCAACCACTGGTCTTGTGAAATATCTATCTAGGCAGCAAATCTGGGATAAAAAGGTTAAGGGTAACACTGCTGGATGATTTATGTTGTTTTTGCCGACAATTATAAAATGCACAAAGTTACAAATGTGCTTTAATGCATTGGTAAAATATGACATGTAAATAGAAAATTAGGACAAATGCAGACCGGCTGCAGGGCAGAAATTTGTTGATTGTCTGACTAAACATAAACCATCAATATAATTACTGAGAACATACTAATGATAATACATACTCGTGTTAATACATACTCGTGTTACGGTACAGTCAGTAGTATGGTAGATAACAAAATCAGGTTATGATTATGGTTAGTTTAATCATTATAATTCAAACACCGCTGCGTTTTACTTTGTTTAAAGCGTCCATGTTGTGTGTCGGGATCAACCGAAAATAATTTCACCTTGTAGCACAAACTGAAGTTAGGAGTGTATGTGACGAACCAACGCCTCCCTCGCTACAGGCCTCTGAGTGAGTTCTGCTCTAGAGAACGATGGAGACGAAGCAACACACAGAGAGAACTTAATAAACTTACCTGCAGTCCACAGTGATACCGTCAACAGAGTCCACGCCAGCAGGATCATTTTGTCCATTCGCCAGTGTGTGTACATGTGAGTGGTAGCTAAGCGAAGACTCTGATAGTTTCTTTTCCTGCTATGCATCTGTCAGAGATGATGGGAGGAACTGAGCTAATAGGGCCCCGAGTTGTCAAGGTAACACCCCAATGTGACACACGGGGCCTATCAGAGAGGGCCGTACACTAGCTGAGGGACTTCAACATGCACGCATACACACAGCTGAACCAGGACAAAACATGAGAATCACCTGCCTTTCATTATTCACTTCAAAAGTATGAACATGACATGTGTGAGGAGAAAGATGGAGATCAAGTGTGATATGTTAACGAGATCATAGCCAACAGCTGAAGGTGTGCTCGTGTTTTATCACAGCTGACATGATGCCGCATATCAAGCGCAATAAAACTGTGTCTTCACAGAGCAGAAGTGTGCAGTGCTGTGGTCTCTGCCCAGGTGCATGACCTAGCTAAGCGCAGGCCTACATGCGCAGCTTCTTGCCTCTGTGCAGAGCACAGCAAGGAGATGCCCAAGTACAGAGCCTAAAACATCACGAATTAACTGGATATGAAGGATCCTGATCCACAATGCTGTACAAGTCCCCAGTTCCCAAAAGCAAGAGGTTCGTGCATGTACGTGCATTATTCCCATCTATCCTCTAGAATAAGAGACAGACGTGTTTCACTTCTCAAACATTTTAACAAAGCTAATCTGTTTTGTCGTTGAGCAGGGTATTTTTCTGTTCAACGTATATTTCTGATTTTCATACACCGACTGAAAACTGTCTACTAAGCCCATCTTGTTCTCTTATCTAAGCCTATATTCTAAATGTCCTAAAAACAAACATAAAAAGAAAGATCCCGTCTGCTCGAACCCCCAGCAGTAAACTCTAACAGACGTGTTGTTTGAAGGAATGTTTAGTTTCTGTAATGATTCAGTTTGTCGACCAACGATATCAGCAGTTTCTTTGTTGACGGCCATCGATGAAATGTTTCAAACGTCGTCATTTCAAGCAATGTCTCTAAACCTACTACAACAATGTTGCCTCGATTGCCATGTTTGTCATTAATCCGGAGCGGTTTTTCTGAAAAAAAAAAAAAATAATAATGTCGGAAAATCGACAGAATTCATCAATTCCTTGATAAAGTCAGCTTAAGTAATTTAAGTTGTGGGTGTATGAAAAGTTAAGGCGCACAACGGTCTTGCGGGGGTCTTAAAGTGAGAGGATGTGGGTGCCATACAGTACGAGGGTCGAGGACTCGAGCGACATGGGTAACAAGACCACAGGATTCTTTGAAAACAGGAGATCTCAGGGGGCTTCAGAGCTGCTCTTTACATGCCGCTGAGCCTTCATGTCTATGTTGGTCTCTCTGCTCTCGACGCTCTATGTCAAAACACACCACGCCGAGAGGCTGGCTCTTATTTCACCTCTGTACTCCTCTCATCGTGCAGGTTTGTTACCAGTTGAGTTTCATCAGGCACAACTCACTCACTCCGTGTCCATATTATGTGTCACGGATTAACGGTAATGGTTTTATTCTCATGGAGTCAACACTGGCCTCTTATCTGACAATCACGCTCCATCTAACGAGAACATAACGCTGAAAAGTTCCATAATCTGTCACTTTCCTTCAGGTTGATTCCCATGAAACGTTTTGTTCTATTAAACCAACAGGCCAGACACTGTGCACCGTTCTGCTCATATGAACCTTCTGCAATGACACATTTCAAACATCGTATTTTTGATATACAACATCAAGACACATCTAGTCAGAGCTTTACTCTGCCTCCTCGTCTTTGTTGAATGCATCATAGACTGAATCTATACAGGAATTTTGTCCTGACTTAAACTTTTGCACCTGTCTGACCCCAAACACTAGGTGCTGTAAACATCCCTGACACATATTCAGAGAAACCACTGTAGACTGGAGCAATGTCTCAGTACTCTCTTTTTGGGTTTTGATGTAGTGCAGTGTGTGTACCGTTTTACTTTTGTATTATTCTATTTAAATCCAGTACAGAACAAACTCTGCATCCCTAATAAG
This sequence comes from Microctenopoma stevenorrisi, assembly GCA_032270685.1. Taxonomy (NCBI): domain Eukaryota; kingdom Metazoa; phylum Chordata; class Actinopteri; order Anabantiformes; family Anabantidae; genus Microctenopoma; species Microctenopoma stevenorrisi. The sequence goes on along the minus strand of JAUMTR010000022.1, from coordinate 6,193,852 downwards.
CTTATTTTGGCTTTTTAGCATCTTAGTAAAAACACAGAGCTATAAAGAATTTAATTTTTTACGCTCCCCGACGTCTATGTGCTTTTATTTGCTTTAGTGATGCTCTGAATGAAGCTCAACGGCGCCAACCACAGGCTGCAACAGAGATCACAATCTAATACATTCAAAAAGCACAGATAAAGGGAAACTATTGAAATTACAGACCTGTGAAAGAGACTTTCAGTAGAATATAACAATAATATTACAGCCAACATTTATGACTGGCTGTGCACATTAATTCTGTTAAGGTTTATATTAAGCATCAGTAAAAATAAAGTTATTGTTGTTATGTGAGAAATCTTCCAAACACACTGTATTCCTTACACACAGGAAATAAACAATGCTAGCCAGCTAGCACATGTATAAAGAACTATATTTTTGGGTTATCTGAGCAGGCAGTGAAAACTACTTTATTATCTGCTATCAAGATCATTTCAGTAATTTTATTTAACTTAATTGAATTTATTTTCAATGACATGCTCCCGATAAAGTAATATTGCGCCTAAAAGTTTAGCCTAAAAGAGTTTAACACCCCAAAATTGAGTCATCCCACAGCTTCTCCTCTTCCGTCCTATTGTCCTCTTTCTCTTTCACCTTCTTCTTCTCTTTCCTGTATTTGGGTTTGGCTGGTTCATCCTGTCCTCCATTCCCCTGCTCAACACACATTTCAGTCTGAACGGGCTCCTCAGCCTGTTTGTTGCTGTCCATCGTGTGTTCTGGCCTCAAACTGTCCGTCGATCGTTCCCTTCCTTCCACCTCAAAGTCTTCCTCCGGTGATTTTTTTTCCTTTCGTCTTCGCTTGCCATCATGTTTTTCCTTTTTTCTCGTCCTCTCTTGATCCGACTCTCCAGACTCCTCTCTTCTCCCTTCCTCTGAGTTATTGTCTCTTTCCCTCCTGTGTTGTTTTCTCTTCCTTTGCTCCTCATCTCTTACTCTCCTGCATCTCTCCTTCTTAGATCTTTTAATCCTTTTTTTATCTCTGCGCCTGTATTCACTGTCATCACTGTCACTTGTGTTACTGCTGTAGGAAGATGATGATGAAGAGTAAGATGATGAGGTAGTATACGACGAGGAGCTTGATTTCTTTCTATGCCTCCTCCTCTTTATGGGTCGACAAGGAAACTGTGGAGAGCCTGAGCCTTGGAGGTTTGGAGGTGGGCAGTTGTCCCAGCTATGATTAGGCCAAGACGGGCCCTGATATGAAGAACACCACCCTTCAACTTGGTTATAACAACCAGGACGAGACTGATGATGGGGCTTAGATTTGGGAGGGAGGTTAGGCATAGGTTTGGGAAGTTCTGTGAATGGCCCACTGTTTAACAGCTTCTCTTCCTCCTCCTCATCTCCCTCATCTGACCTTTGTGTGTCACCCTGCAGTGGGCCTTGAATGGCCTTGGGAGTAATTCCACGAGCTTTCTGAACCTGAATGTAATCCGCCAGTTCGTCCGCGAATGTGCTGTAGACTTTTTGTTGGGATTTGCACAGATTAGTGACCTTCTTCTCCCTGTCACAAGTGCGTGAACCAGAATTTAACAGTTATTCATCAGGTGACGTCAGCAGCAAACAGAAAAACAAAGACTGTTAAATGTAGTTTCATAATGTCATATGCTTATAATTGTCCAAAGTTAAACTGACTTATCAAACAAATCCTTGTTTGGACATCTAGGAGACACAGCACTATAACTATCTGTGAGTAGGGCTGCAACGATTCCTCGAATTATTCGAATCACAAATAATCATCAAGGAATTTTTTTAGAATCAAGGCTTCGTTTACGTGATATAAGTGGCGTTAAAAAGAAATTTCCATTTGTGTGTCAGACGGACTGTCATAATTGACGCACATTCAACACGGATGCTTGAAGAGGACAACGTGGTTCAGTGTTTACATTGTAAAGCTGAGCAGGCGTAACCAAAAAAACATACAGACTTGGCAACATTACTTATGTTTATGTGGACGCATCCGCAGGTTGACCCAGCGGAGCCTCTGCAAGGTAACGTAACGATACACAAAAACACACACACACACACACCGCTGTGTGTCCCCGACACAAATTCACAATCGCGAACGGTATTTGTGATTATTGGTTTATCAAGGTTTATCAATTACAGCCACTTGCTTGCTTATAACAGGTCTTTTATGTGACACAATGCACTATCAATATCATTTATAACGCATTATAAACAATATATAAATATTGTCTAATAATTAGTAATATTCGAATACTTAAATAATCGATGAAAAAATCGACAGAATACTGGATTCCTAAAATACTGGATAGTTGCAGCCCTACCCGTGAGTTTGTATATATAAGAAGAACAGAGGAAGAGCACGTGCTGAATACTGCAAAAAAAAATCAATTTTAATTGAAAGCGTTCTTAACATTATTTTGAACTCAGACTATATTATTAGTGTAAATTATGACACATGATTGTGGACTTGTTCTCGGTCTTACCTAATCTGGTGCTTGTTTCCCTGCATGTGGGCCTGGTACATCTCCACCGAGTTAAACTGCAGACTACACATCTGACACAGCAGGGAGGTGGCTGTTCACAACAAACATTATTTAAAAGGCATGTCAACAGTTAGATATACTACCTATATATATTCTATTTAATTCTTGGCAGGTCAGAGCGAGTTCCTATCTCACACAAATATAATTTCATTTGTTTAACACTAAAGAAATAAAATTTAAATTGCAGTTACATTATATGGGTACAAAACCAAACCTTGCCTGCTAACCTCGTATCTACCTGCTACCACTGAGGGGAATAAATATTCCTGGCTGAGAGTTTGCGACTTCAAATATTGGCCAAAAGTTAATCAGGGCCTGTTATTGTGATCATTTGTGTGCTGGTATCTGGCTGTTGTCTTGTATCTCTTCAAAAGACAAAGACACATACTGTGTCTAACATAGAAAATAAAGTGTAATTCCAACAAGATTTGATGTCCGTTGTCTTACACAGTATTCGCAGAGAGACAGAAACTTGTGTTACCTTGTTGGACATCGTCTCCAAGCTCTTTGATCAGGTCCTGTCTGGCCTGGTTCCTCTGGTGTTTGCGTCCATTGTAGTGCTGCAAAGCCATTTGGGGATTGTTGAAGGAAGCAGCACACAGACCACAATACTTGTTAGGGTCCTTCAGATCAACCTCAGTGATGGGGGTAGTTGTGCTGACTGCTGGGTCCACAAGATGCTCCAGACTACCCTCTGTGGCCGATTTCTGGTCAGCATTATCCCGATCTGGAGTCAGACTTGACAAAGTACACACCTCTTCGTACCTTTGTGTGGCTGCACAGAACAACTTAAGTTACTCTGACCTCATGAGTTCAGGCAGAACTTGATTATTATTAAAGTTTAGATCAACAATATATCTTCATCACAAACCAACACTTGCCTGGAGGCTGGAGACCTTGTTTGCGAAGGTTTTTCGTATGGACTTTGCCTTCATAGTGTGATTTTGCCACCACGTGGGAACTAAACACCATGTTACACAGCTCACAGAAACGGTCCTTATCAGCAGTCAGGGTCCGCTGCAAAAAACAAGAACAGATATTGACACACGTCTTATAGCTTTTTAGAATGAGCTCAAAATGTTTGGGACCTGGTACTGATACATCCCCACAACACTCTTCTTACTCTTAAGGTGCTTCAGCATGATGAAACACAAAGTTTAGACTATAAATGTCTGACCTGTGGTCTTGTAGATTCTTTTTTCGTCTTCTCAGCTCTCTTGGCCTGCAGATACACCTTAAGTTTCTGAGCATGTTTCTTTCCCTACAGTAGGAGATAGATGTCAGTACAAGTGTAGCACATTTTCATGACTAGTGCTTGTGGAGCTGCACACACCTCATAATGGGAGAGGCGCTGAGATTCGAACCGCAGCACAGCCTCACATACGTGGCAGTAGTTGTCGGAGAGGAGCCCCTTTAGCAAGTCCTCTTCGCACTTGTCTCCTGTGTAAAACAGTCACTGTTACGCACGAGTCACAGCAGATAAAGTGAAGGTATTTGGAAGATACTTTTGTCCAAAGCAATTTACATTATCATCACCTGCTCACATTAGATAAAATATAATTATAGCTCCATCTGTACTATTATGTCTGTACATTGAGTGGTTGTTAATTTGGAGACAGTCCAGAAAGAAAAATCTTCATTTCTCATTCAATACATACTGTCACACTAATTTATTTTACTGCATAAAAAGCACTGGTATTTTATATTGTCTGTATTTCCTTTGTTATATTTTTTGTATAAATACAACATCCACCCACCCTAGACCAAGTTAAAGCAGAATTTTATTCCAGACCGATTTCTATATCAGTCACCATAAGGGTTCTCTACGAGACATACTAAAGACACTTATCTTTTTATTTTTGTTAATTACTTCAATGCCATAATAATGCCACTTAGTTTATTTTCTCTCAACATTTAAACTTTTTTCAAACCAGCCCTATACGGCACACATGTAGACATGTTGCACCGTGTTTATTGCTACCACCTGAGAAAACCATCATTTCATGATTGACTGCATTCACTGTTTTACTCGTGTTTCACTGCCACTGCTTTCCTGTCACTGTTTATAGTTCTCAAACAAATCAAATGCTAAATCCAGAATATGTAAATGTATATATAAAACCAGCAACAATAGTGAAAAACGTCTGCAGAGCCAGAAGTAAAGTAAAGTATGCTTTTAAATAAACCCATTCAGATTTTAGAAAAAAAATTAGTAGATTTATTTACTGAAGATAAGAAATAAAGAAATATTACAGTCTACCCTCCAAACAACTGACCTGTATAAATAATGCTGTGAATAAGTATTATGCATAAAAGATCCAATTTCAGTACAGTACTGATTGTGAATGTAAATATTTTGTAATTTAATTATTTGATATTTAATTTTGAAATGTTTAACTAAAACGATGTCAGTGTACACAGGTGTTTTAAAATAAAAATGTATTTGTTTAAATTCTTGCTGCCAGTAAAAAAAATAAATTTACACACATTGCATGTGTGTACACATTATATGCTTTTAGGACTGGTGGTAACAGACTGAAAATCTGGAACTAGAACAGAAATGATAAATCAGATATTACATTTAATCTTATTCAATAATCTGTATTTGCAGATGAGATGCTAAGTGCAGTATCATTTAAAATGTTTGTATATGATAATCAATATCGCTACTGATATTTCTTTATAAATCTGATTAAATGGTCCGAATGTTATTTATCACATCTGAAAATGAGTTAAAATAAAAGACTATGAAATACTGTCTCTACACTAACAGCACAGTGTGACATATATAGTGTGCTGGCAGAATCTTAATGACTTTCTAAATATTAAAGGCAATTATACAAAGGAACACAGCACTTCCCTCTGCATCTATGTAAATAATATCTGAAACTCAAGTAAAAGTAGTTAAAGAAGTAAAAGTCTGCCAATACATGTCAAATAATGTACTTACCAAATGATAATCACAGTAGCAGATAACAAGAAAACAGACTGCAGATACTATCTCAATGTACGTCTACAATCTTTGAGAAGACATCGTTTTCGATTCATAACTTTTAGGGGTTTTTATTATTTTAGTTGTGAGCAAGGCCACTAAAGGAACACACGGCCATCGTTATTTAAATGGTACATTTCGGCTAATGTGGTCTTTCCTTGTATCTTTTACCAACTGCATTTTAGACTGACCTTAGGCACAAGCTAGTAGCACTGTTTCTTTTAGTTGTAAGCAATTGCTTTGGCTGATTCAGTATTTACTAATTTACCATCTATTGCCAATGAGATAAGATGCTTGTTCTCCTTTAAATAGTAAACTCATTTGATGTCCTTTGCTACGTTAGTTGCACAACCATCAACCTTTATTCACTGACATCTGGCTAAATTTTCAAAAGGCCCTGTGGTTTGGGAACAGAGTTTGACATTAGTTAGCTAGCAAGATACTGAGCAGCTGGCTAACCACTTCAGCTCCTGGGAAAATGAGTAGCAATTCTGCTACCTGACGTCTGTCTGAGTATTCAAATGTATTTTGGTGGACGAATTATGTTCACAATTGCTGCACGGAGCCGTATGAGCAAACTGAGCAACTTTTACCGTTCCAGTTAACTACCGTTAGACAGCTGACATTAGCGTATTTAGCTAAGAAGCTAGTTAGCTCACTCGAGTGTTGAGCTAGTTAGCCAGTTAGCTACAAACGACGCCATAAAGCTAAATTTGCACCTTCTAGACAACACTCACCTTCAACCTGGGTACTAACTATTTTAGTGTTTATTACTTTGTCAGCATCTGTAACAGAAGCCACGTCGGGGGTACTAGTAGTGTTATTTTGAGAGTCTGACTCCGCAGGCAGCGGAGTACAGACACTTGTGTCGTCCATCTTTTTCTCTAGCTGTGTTGGGCATGCGCAATGGCGTCAGTGCTGAAGGCGTTGACCATTCGTTTTGTCAAAGAAAAAGTGTTTCAATGTTGTATAATTGAAAAAGTGAAATTCAATTCTGTGTATTTCAGATATTTTATATTCTATGCCTTTCATTCACTTTATGCAGTTAAGGCTATTATCTTTTATGTTTAACTCTGGTCTTTTCATGAAATCAAAGAGAGAAAAAAGCTAATTTACATGGGCCTGTTATCAATAGGCATGTTTTCTCATATTAGAAAAATCTCAACTGTTAAATAACACTAACTATGCTCAATAACCAGGACCCTGAAACTAGGAAAATAGGTTATTAATCAGTTTACGCTTATAAATACACAGATTAGCCTTGATATTAAATCCAAATCTTCCTAATCCAAATCTTCCTAACTAGTTTTGCTACCGTACTGTACACCAAACCTTTTGTCTCTGCTATTACTACTCACATATTTCATAGAAAATTGTAGAAACCACAAATTAATATCAAAATACATATTTTATTATGGCACAGTGTAGATTCAACATCTGTGAGCCACAGGGAAAATCCATGTAATGTTGTACACACATTTAATAACGTGAGATGTAATAAATAGACAGGATCAGAAGATCAGCATCAAGTTCTTTCACATTAAAGACACAGACACCGATGTAGTGGGTCGCCAGGTAGAAAAGCAGCAGTGGGTGGAAAGCCATCACTTTCTCTTCTGGAGTTCTCTGGCTAAAGCATCAAGCTGGAAAAAGTTATTTAGAGTTACATCCTATATTCTGTTGTATGGAGACACATTCGTGTAAAGACTGTGATTACAGTGATACATTTGGCTTCAAACTATCATCTCTAATATATATTATATATCTATATTTATCTAATCTATATGTACTCTTTAACCTAGATTGTCTTTCAGTTCACTCACAAGGATGTTTCTGAGAAGGCTCCTCCTCTGAGGTCTCAAGTAGCTGCATTCCCCTGCCTCACACAACTTAATCTCCTCTGAAATCTGAATGCAGGAGACACAAAAACACATCAGACAAGAGTAAATAAGTTTAAATGTGAAAATGAAAATGCTTGATGAAAAACTAAATGATGCACACTAGAACACAAACAGATACACATCCTAACCTCCGATGTGCCAAATGAGTCCAGCTCTCTCTTGCCGCCAGGATACCAACCATGGGACCAGTGCTGAGCGCTGGACATCTGAGCCCCCGCACATAGAAGAAGTCCCAGCAGTAAAACCAGCCGAGATACACACATGTTTTTATATTTCCACCTACAGGCCAAGACAAACACTCGAGGAGTGATTAGGGAAATTCTACAGTGCCTAAATACTCATACTTAATACTCAACAGACCTATGAGTCAACAGACATTTGACACTAATATTATGTTCTTAACTAAAAGTTATCTGATACTTTATTGCTGTTTTCAGTTTTGTGAAGTTTCATTCCACCTTTGTCTGTAGTAGAAATTTCATCTTGATCAACGACTCACATCATGAACTTTCACTTTTATGGTCCTAAATTAATATTTCCTACAACTCTCCAGCTGAGATAAATAGAAATAAAAGACCAAGACCACGTGTTAGCCCAAAAGACAATAAAATGATCACTTTATGTTTCATCTTTGCTCTACAGAGTCACTTTGATTCTTATTTAGATATGCAAATTATTACTGAAGCATAATTCTTACCTCAGTCTGAACTTTGACGACTTGGTCACACAAGGTTTCCGTCCACAAGCTCGTCCCTCAATCGGTTTGCCGCTAAAGATATGATGCAGTGTTTCACTATTTAGCGGTTATTTTACTCAAAAAAATTCTCTTCATCCTCTTTGTCCACTATGTTATATGTACCAGTATTAGAAGCCCCCTCCCAACACATCTCTGTTAGACTTCTCTGTATGTCACGCCCATCAGTGACCCTTTTGGTCCCTCTGTTCTGTTCTCAGTGTTGAAACAAGAGGTGCTGAACACCCAACCATTTCCAATTACCAGCTGCAAACAGCTCTGACACACGTGCACACATCCCTATTATCCGTTTCCAAATACTGGTACTTTAAGTAAATAAGACAGTACTATTAATTACTACTATTACTATTAATTAATTGTTGCGCTGACTACTGGAACAGATTTTGTTGTCACGACCGTTGCAGAAAGTAGATGTGGTTGTCACCACATGTGATATAAAGTTGAGTCACCTAAACATAACTCAAATGCTGTTTGTAATTCAGGGGAAACTCTTAATTAGAGCAAACATGGTGTGTGCGTGTGTCACCAGGCCACTGGTGACTTCTCTGTCATTATTTACTCTTTAGATCTTCACAATTAGAAGCAGTTCTTACTCGGGAAGTGACGTGTGGTGTGGCATGAATCAGTTTCTCTGCCAGCTCAATAGGTGCAACACAGGACCGTGCCATTGGTCAGAGCACTCCAAGGTGCGTCACTGATCACTTACGACCACTGTCCATACTTACCTTACCAGCGTAGAGCAGTTAACCTCCCAGAAATGTGTGGATTATTTTGCTCACACAAGCTGCCTGTGTAATGCCTGCTACAGGCAAATTAAAACCAAGTAATCGTTAATAAAAACACATTTCAATTTACAGTTGAGGGTGTGTTGCATGTTGTATAAATGGTTAGCTAAGTGTCTAAACTGGTAACAAGCTAGTTTGGCTGCTGTGTACATTGTCTCTGTTAACCTGCAGTTAACAGCTGTTTAGCTGAAATATTAAAATCCTTAAGTAAAAGTAGCTATACTGAAATGTCAAAGTACTCCAGGGTGTGTGCTAAAAATGTATTTTAGGTCCTTCTTAGGTCTTAAATGTATTTGTACTAAAAGTATAAATGTAAAAGTACTGTAAAAGTGAATGATTATTAAAGTATTAGTATGTATGCATGTTATATTACTGTTATGTTTAAAGCATTGACAAGAATATGTTGTCAAAATCTAGTTAATTTTTACAATGTATTATTGTGGTTTTTAATCTACAACTTAATGTAGGGTGCAGCCTTACCATTTGAAACTATAGCCCATTATAAGTATGAAGAAACATTAAATTGAAATAGTAAATAATGTATATTTACTTGCATAATTACAGTTAGCCACATTCCATGACTGGTAGCAAGAACATTTGATTTAATAATTACCATTTCTTTGATATTATTTCTTTGCCCCAGTTCTGTCATCATTGTATCATCATTAAGGCATGATGTGAAACTAGCAATAACTATGGACTTCTGTGCCTCACATCAAATTCTAAGTCAATAAATGCTGACAAATAGTAAAATCTCAAGCACTTTATTAGGTTTGAACAGTATCTTGCTTAGAAAGGCCATTTGGCTTTATATAATTATATATAATTTTATCATATATATAATTATATATACATATATTCAAATGTTGAATAACAAAACACTAGAAACAGGCAAATTAAAAATAGGATTTGCTTAAGACAATAATACCAAATTGAAAATGGCCAACACAAAACATCTCTGATACATTTTTAAAATGGTCCCAATACAATTTAATATACATCTTTTTTCTAAAATAATTTGTATAATTATAATAATAAAAATAAAAGGCGGGGAGATGAAAATAAAACAAGCAAGGCAGCAGACAAGAAAGAAATATAAATAACCTTACATTATGTACATAAGGGGAGTGGGCAGTGAAAGAATGGTCCAAGGACAAAGTGAAAGAAGGAAAGGAAGTGATAAGTGGACAGCAGTGCGCGATATAACACACGAAGGACGTATAAAAGGTGGGAAGAAAAGTTTCCCTCTCTAGAAAGAGAGGCATATTTTAGTTCTCCTGGGCATTCAAAAGTTTCAGGAATAAAGGGACATGAAACAGGGACAACTCATTTCCCTGATAATGCATGAAAATGCATCTGTATTTTTGTTCAACATTCGGGTAACCACAACTGATTATCTGTCATGAATCCCACACTTGAGTGATATGGAATAAAATCAACATGGAATTTTATGGAAAAGGGACTTCAATGTTAGTTTGACCTGCACATTCTATAAATATACAGTAGATATACTGCATTCGACTCGAGGGAATGTGAAAAGAACGATGACTGACTCAGTCTCGGCTTTGGCCCTATTGATCGTCATGATTTATCACAGCCCGGTAGGCGGTGTTTGGGAAAATGAAAGAATAGCTCTGTGGCTGACAATAGCTTAATCACATATTGTAAATAGACTTGAATTTGTTTTGGAAAGCTACCAGTGAGGCACTTTTTAAAATTTACTATAAAAGCAAATCAGTGGGTCTCCAAGGTTGGCACAGTGTCACGTTTCATTAGCAAACCGCATGTAATTTACAAAATGCAAAATAGCCAAACAAAAAAAACAACTATCTCCTCCCTTATAAGACACAAACTCAAAAAATTAACAAATGAATAAATGGCACCTAACTAATAGTGCGGGCACTTGTGATGCTTTGGAATGAAACAAGACCTGAAATGACAATGCACAAACTGCAGCAAACACACAAACAGTTTCAAGAACTGATCAAAATATCTGCCGTGTTAAGTCCCTGCAGGAGCTTTATGACCTGAAAGAATTTCAGAGAGTTCAAATATACTTACCCTATTCCAATATCAGGATCAAATCATCTTTCTGACCTCATCTTCTCACATTTGGCTCTGTAGATTTAAGGGCTTTGCTTTTAGGTGCAAACAGTGCAGGAGTATTCAAACAATCAACACTGACACAACCACCCTTCCTGAAAATTCAATGATGTCCACCTTCAATAAATTAAATTTGATTGTGCTGTTTACTATAGGTAAATGCATGAGCGGCTGTTAGTGTGATGTATATTGTATACGGTCTCTTTTCAATTAAAATCTACATGATGACAAAATACATTAACATTTCTAAAAGTCACCTTTAATATCATGGCTTTAAAATCTCTGTCATGCATCATTCATGATTGATTTTCTGGTGAGAGTTAAAACCATCTGAATTTCCAGCTCTGGAAAGGAACTCAAACTGAATTTGCTCAATTTGTGAATTTAAACAAGCATGTTATCAGTCATTTCCTGAGCTGACTGGGGTGAAAGTAGGGCTGACCCGAAGCCCTGCAGACAACTGAAACCATTTATCTTTGATTACAATCATAAAAGAGTATGGCCTCAATTGTGACCTCATCTAAAATACATTGTAGTTCAAGTGTAAGTGTCCTCTCTGAACAGCCATTGAGAAAAAAAAAGGGGGGGGGGGAATCAATGGTACAGCTTCACCGTTAAAAGAAAGGTATCCGTCCATTTTTGACAACAATGTTAGAAGCAGAAACCAATTGAGAGAAAACATTCCTCAGCATCACTGTTCATTGTGGGAAATAAAAGTGCGACATCTCAGCGTGTTAAAGCGAGGCTGATATAAAAAAAAAATTACAATTCAGGCAAAGGAAATGCATCAATACAATCTACTAGGAATACTGAAGTGTGTCTGTAAACAAGAAAAGAATATGTAGGGTTTATAACTTTTGTTGATTTCTAATGTTACGGCGTCAACGTGATCAACATTGCAGCTGATACTGTAACAGACCTTAAAATGTAGTAAAATCATTTCTTTTAAAAGCTTGAGCAATTGGCCTAAACCATGTATTACTTGACTGTACAAGAGCTAATGATGAAGGTGATATTTATTTTGCACTTGCTCAAACCCGTTGTGGTCCAGGAGCTGATTCCTGGACAGCAAATTAGCTTTCTACTACTGGATATCTAAACGTGGTCAGTAGAGTTTCTAAGACTCCAGAGCTGCACAACCAAGTGAGTGAAGGACTTTGGCACTCAGTAGACAGAAGACCCTGATGTAACAATGCACCGTGCCTTCTACCAGCTACTGGTCCAGTTCACACGGACACACACATACCTATGCTCAAGAAAACAAATGGCTCCTGGTATTAAGTGCATATTTATGTGTGCGTCGACCTGAGGCTTTGAGCTACATTACAGATCTGATCTCTGAATGCTTAACCCTGTTAATTCTAAGTGCCTTGAGAAATATTTTGCTAAGTACGTGTCCCCAATTGTGTGAGAAGAATAATGTCTGTTTCCAGGTTGTGACTGTTAGTGTAGAAACTCCTGGGTTCTGCTACCACATACATTGCTACAGCACGGCTCAGGCAAAGCCAAAAAAAAAAAACGTCTCTGTCCCGGAAAAAAACCCAAAACAATCCAAACATCATCATCATGACACTGGATTTTTACATTGGCCTCAAAAGCATTTGATTTTTTATATGTACCAATAAAATACAATACAGGTGCCACCCAAAATGCAGCCAAACTCAAAACTGTGTCTGAAACCAAAGTAATAAGATGCAACACAGTAGGTATATGTACATGTAGGAGATGGGAAGCAAATAGGGGTGAAGGGCTATAATAACAAGACCAATATTACAAAATATTCTAGAAGGCATCTCAGTTATTTTCTCTATTCGACTGCACTGCCCTGTCCTCTGGACCAAGACCTTTGTTCCCTTTTCCTGCGGGAAGTTCATCCCATCCACAGATCAAGTTGTGATGAGTCCATAAAAAAAATCATCAGATGGGAATATGCAGTTTTCAGCGTGGTGATGTGTGTGTGTTCTGGTGCGCGCATATGCAGGAAGTGTACGCAGACATCTATCCGTCCATCCACGGCAGGACCCTACTTGAAGTTGGCGTAGTCAGAAAAGGCGTCAATATACTCCTGGACTACTTTGTAGCAGAACTCGTACTGCTCCTGAGGAGGGAGAAACAGTCATGTCAAGTAGGAAATGAGACGAGTAGTAAGACTCAGGCGATGTCTGTGGCTGGGGTATAGCATCCTTATTGCAAACTCTAATTCAAATTAGATTTTGTACAATCTGACAGTATCTAAACACTTTATTTAATTCAAATACACATTTGTTTACAATTTGAGAATATCTTCTTTACTACACAAATGCAGTCTCTGTTGACTGACTGGCAAATGGACAAGGACCAGTGCAGTCCACCTAACCCCCTTAGAAATGGTTAATTTTCTCATTAACACAGTACAAACTGGACACACAAGATGCAAGGTGTCTATTAGTGAGAAATGAGAATAGGGGTGCAGCTAGAGGAGGCAAACCTTAGTTCATTAGACACCGTTTATCTAATAAAAACCCAGCGTTCTCACCAGTGTCTGCACCATGTGGGGTCTCTGCAGTCTGAGGCTCTTGACTGTCTGGAAGACATCCAGGATGCCCTCTGCCTTCACCCTCTCCAGGACTGTACTCAATGCACAGAAGGTCCCTGTCCGGCCAGCACCAGCACTGTAACAAGCAGACGTATAAACATGTTTTCCAAGAGGACTCTTAATTGTCAGAAACATTTCCATGTGCAATGCTAAGTATGTTCCCATATTTCTTTGCTCTGTGTAGGTGTAAGAGGTATGTCCAAGATCAAGTAGCAACAGAAGACCGGTTGGCGTCTTACCTGCAGTGTACAGTGATGGGGTGGTTACCAGACTGCTGCTGTTGTTTCTGGACTGCCGCAATTAAATTGATCATGCCTTTCCCATCAGTGGGGATGCCCACCTCTGGCCAGCCATGGAAATGGAACTGTCGCACTGCTCGAGCTTTGTTCTCCTGGAACGGTGGATGAGGGCAAACAGATTAGGATGCGTTTCACGGGTGAAGCTCACTTGCAAATATTGCTGTGAATATATAATTGGGCTCAGCTACTGTCGCCTGTAAGAGAACCTTTGTTTGGGCTGCTTGTTTCAGACCCTTCTTACCCTGTTGTTCGTGACCAGGAGGTCACGCACCGTGTAGCTTTCACTCTCCTCCTCCCTTTTGATTTCAATAGAGATGTCCCCATGGACCACTGTTCCATCACTGGGCCAATACTGACCACACTTTTCCTGCAGGATCCACGATGGAGACAGTCAAATAACTGCACCTTTTGCTTTGTAAACCTTCAAACTTAAAATCTCCACATTTCAATAATTACTGTGTACAAGCATGTCATCTAACTTCCCTCCCCTGGATTATTGACATGTTGCATAAGACAGAGGGCATCCAGCTAGCAGTAAATGATCCATTATCAATATTCTATTCTAGTCCGTTATTGACCTGATATTTAACACTAGTGTTTATGGCTGCACACATGCCCACAGGCACACACCTGCCCTCTCTCCTCCAGCTCAGTGAGCATGACTATGGAGCAGCTCCTCCACTCCCAGATCATCCTCCAGAAGTCCTCTATGGTGTGCTGTAGGGGCCCCTGGCTGGCCATGTACGAGTCCTTCTGCCGGTAGCCCTATGGCCAGATGGACAGCGTAAGAGAAGAGGATATATGTTACAAGGGGAAGATGAAGGCTCGAACCACCAGATCAATTGCTTACATTAATAAAATGAAACGACCCACTCTATCCCAGGCACCATTACACTCACATCAATGAAAGAGGCGTTGACGTAGTCAGTGTTTTCCTCTCCTCGTTTGACTGGAATGATCACTCTGTTGAACTCATCTGTTTAAAGCAAGGAGAAGCATTAACACATAGAGACAGGCGCTGGTACAGGCACAAACACGGCCCACGTCTAAACCCCCACAACTCACACGGAATGATCTGTAGGACTCTGTTCTTCTTCATGTTGGCCGGCAGGTTGCCTGTTCTCATCTTGTCATTCTGAATCTTGATGGACGTGAGTTTCTGGAAGATATATATATATATATATACCAAAACAGTGAACAAAACTGTTTGAAGAACAGTTTTTCGAAGGAACAGAATTATGAAGGAAACAGATCAACATACCTTGAATTCCGCTTCCAGACCGCTGCAGCCTGCTCCAGGTGCAGGGGCGTAGAGTTTGGCCAGGTGGGACTCTAGAGAGGTCACCTCCAGCTCTGTGTCTCCGTACAGATAGTGCTCTAACAACGCCTGGAAGATGAACACATACTGCATCTGTGGGTAAGAAAGAGGAGAATGTGAAGTTCACATAGGAAAAATAAACACGTCTTCTTCAGTGGTAAGCCAACACTGGACTTACATCAGTCTGCACCATTTGACAGCGCTGGGCTCTGATCCTGGTGACGAAGCCAAATACGTCCACCTTCCTCTCTGCGATCATCATGTCCAACATCGCATCGATCACGATGAAGGTGCCCGTTCGCCCAACTCCCGCACTGACGAGACACATGTTGTGAACTGTGCGTGGCGTGGACACAAAGAAGCAGAACTAACAAAGTAAGCACTGATCCACGTACCTGCAGTGGACCACGATGGGTCCAGCATACTGGGGGTTGCAGTTCTTGACTTTCTTGAGGAACTTGAGCATGCCGATAGGGGTGAAAGGCACCCCGAAGTCTGGCCAGCTGGTAAAGTGAAATTGGGTGACAAGCCTCTGAGGCTTCTTGCCAGACACATCTCCCACCTGAGATACAAACAAACCAAGTTAAGGTTTCATTTGTGGAAAGCAGTGTTGTGTGTGTGAGTGTTGGGAGTATTTGGTCAGCCTCTACAACTGCCAGAAGCGACGGGAGGGTAAACATTTCACCTTGTAAAGCACATCGAGTCTCAGCCCCTTCCTTAGTCAACTGTTTATAACACAAAGAGCGACATCGCTTTAGCTCAGTAAGCTCAGTGCCAACAGGCTTATGGTACCTGCTGGATGCAGAACTTGCGAATGGTGTAGTCCACCAGAACCATTGTGTCCTCCACAGACACTCGGATGTTCCCATATGTCCAACAGCCCTGGTCCGGCCAGTACTGGGCACACTTACACTGTGAAACAAAACAATTAGGGCAAAAAACGTTAGGGCATAAAGGCCTTGTTTTATTTCAGTTTAAAGAGTGGCATTTTAAAATGAGCTTATCTGAATCATGCTGTATCTAAACTATGTCTTTATATTCTATCCAATATGCATGTCCTTTAAAAACAAACATCAACATCCTCCCTCCTGCTGCAGCTCGCCTACCTCTTTTCTCTCCTTTAGATTAGTCACCATGACAATAGTGGCTGTGTTCTGCTCCCAGATCATCCTCCAGTAGTCATTCACTGTTTCCTCTTTTGGCCCTGAGAGCAAGACGGACACAGAAATGAAGGAGATAAGTGATGAGCTAATAATCAAGTTGTTTTTTTCCCCATTAAGTGAACAGCACAGCATGGCTTTTCTGTTCCTCTGCAGGCACAAACTTTACCTTGAGCTGCAATAAACTTATTCTTTTCTTGGTAACCCTGCAAATAAACCAGGTAAAAAGATATGTCAGAAGAGGTGGCTTCACTTCCTTTTATATTTGTAACACAAATATTACTTGGGAAAAATGCTGCACTAATACTAACATTTATAAAGGAGGCGTTGATGAAATCAGAGTCAGGGACTCCCTCCAGAGATGAGAGATGCACTCTGGAGTGATCGTCTGAGACAAAAGCCAGGACACACACACACACACACAAACAGAAAAAGCAAATGAAGATGAAAAGAAGCACAGTGAAAGAGGGATTTTGGTTACACATGGTACATTTACATTGTCCATTCTCACCACAACATTTACAATTCTACTGCAGTATGATTTTATTTAGAAATGCTTAGTTTTCATTAGCAGAAAAGAAGCTTTGTTATTGTCCGTCAGTGTCACTCACAAGGCAGGATGTTGACATATCTGTTCTTTTCTTTATTTTCTTCCTTGGAAGCAGCATCACACGATGCCTGGATTGGGCAGACTGGCAGCGCCTAAACACCAAGGGAAACAAAATCAGATGGATATCAGTTTCAGTTATTTCCTGTTGGCTCCATGTTTGTGTCTGCCAAGAGCCTAATATAGATAATCGCCTTATTTTGTGTCAATATGCTGCAGCAATAGGCTGATTAGCTGACAAATACAAGGAGATCTGTATAAGACATGTCTAATAACACATTGTGGAAGATGCTTATCTTTATAGATGTTCGGATTTTATTTACATTTCATTGGGAATTTTTCCATTTATTCACATGACAAGATCAAACAAAGTCCAACAGCAGCTGCACTACTCAAACCCCCACATATCTGTTAATCAGTTACCCTTTTACTACCCTGTCAACTGAATTTAAAATGGATGCAACACCACAATAATGTTTAGTCTGATATGCTGCGTTGCCATGTTAATCATACAAACATCAGCCTTTTGGCGTAGGTCTGGCACATTCACAGCAATACTTCTTAATGTTTTATGTCTGATAAATAAAGTAAAGTAACTATTAACTATGCTCGTTTAGCTTGAAAACTAGTTTCTATGTACTGTCAACTGCAATGTGGGGCTTAGTAATATATATATATACATATATAAATATCACAGGCTACACGTTCCCCTGGTTGGAAATCCGATATTCAGTCTATGGGGACATGTGTTAAAGGTAAATGTCAGAGTCAGTAAATTAGCTCGAATAGCCATACATTAAACTCCTCCCTGAAGAGCTTGTTGTCATCAGCCATGCGACGGTTCATTTCTTCCTCCAACTTGTCGACGGGAAGAGGCGGGTACTTCCTGTTGGTGCTGGGTGAACGGGCCAATAGCGGTACGCTCTGGAGTTCTGTGCCAGCAAACAGGCAGGGTGGAGACAGGGTTGATGAGAGGAGGGGAAGGGTGAGACGAGAGAAGAGGAAGACTTGAGAGACGAGGTGAGAAACCGTGTGATAGTGGAACTGTCTTAACCCTTAGTTACCCCTATAAATAACACAAGACTTCATTCATTCACAGGCTCTTCTATAGATGGCCACCAGAGGGCGATGTGACTCAATGCTAAAGCATATGATGGAGATAACTGCAGACCTGTTAGGTAATGAACAAAAGGCCCCTGTCAGCGATGAAATGTTATCAGTTAATGGAGCAAGATCAATCAAGTCGTATCAGGAAAAATACTCAGTAACAAGTTTGGTCATATTTACTATCGAAACAAATAAATATGACTGTTCGGTGCATATGAAGTTATATCGACCATGAAATACATATATTCACACTAATGCAAATGTGGATTTACCTGTATCATCGGACCGCCCGTTGGTTAGTCTGAAGGAGTTTGAATGGCTTCCCGCCTGCTTGTATTTCTTAAACCTGTCAATCGACAAAGATCAAAGTTCATATCAACACAAACAAATAGAGAGGGAGACACACACACACAGCCTTAGTCTCACAGCAGAATGCCAATCAGCCGTTGCCATGGTAACAGCAGAACACTGGGCAGGTTTCTAAGTTATATAAAGAACATCTCAACAACATATCACCAACCGGAGCATGTAGAGGATGATGATGATGAAGATGATGACCAGCAGGGAGGACAGGGCCACCATCACGGCTATGATTGGCATGTCATCAGACTGGTTGTTGTCTACATCACAGACAAAGAGAAGGGAGAATAAATGGTTTGTGCCATTACTGGACTATTCCAGGACTACACTATATTGTTCTTCTTCTTCATAAGCTTGGCTTCATTGTCTTACAAAAGTACAAATCACTATATGACATTTTATGTTCTTTACATTTCTGCAACAATGCAGTAAGGTTAGGAAAACCACAAGCTCCTCTGACAAAGTGTTAGATCAGAGGACTGGCACCATAGTCTCGGCTGCTATGTCAATTTGAATCTACAGCTAGCAGTGAGCTCTCAAACTAAAAAAAAAAAAGAGGAGAAAGGGGGAAACAGCAAGCATGCATCTGTCTAATTGACAAAAGGCTAATCACTGTACAGGTGATGGTAAACAAATGATCTGGCCAGGTGATCTCTTTCCTTGCGTTTGTTAAAAAAGATTATGGTAAAATAATGGGCTGCTGCCAAATGAGTCTTTCATTAGCATCTTTTTTATGTTTAAGGTTTGTTTACTTACATTTATACAGAACAGATTTTCAGCATCATCTCAGAATAGTTAAAAAAAACCTTAAAAAGGTTGTGAGGTGAGCAGCAGCCTGTTTTTTCTTTTATCTTTAAATGCAGCCTATGTTAATATTTCAGTGGCTTTTAGAAGAAGAAAAAAAGCTAATGGAGGGTGCGACAACCTGTCCTCTGGAGAGAGCACATATATCACATTTTAACTGAGAGGGTCAACCATCAGCTTCAGACGCAGGTGGTGGTAAAAACTGTGACATATCTGGTTTATTTTGTTCTTTGTTCTTCAGAGGCCTGGTCTTCTTTTCTTTTCATTATGCTGAATGCACATTCATTCATGTAAGCGTTAAATGCTTATGGTGAACTAATCTGTCTCCTTAAAAATAAAAATTAGACACTAGATGAACCAAGTTATCTATTCTTTGTGATGCATTGTACACCGCAGCTTGCAATGGCTGACCAATTTGTAAGTTTCCACTGTGCACGTGAGCCACTAGTTAAAAGCATCGTCTTCCTGGTGACCTTTCACTGGTGCACACAAACATGAGATTCACTCGAACAACAAGAACAGCAGGAGTTTGGTGTACAAAAAATAGCTGCTGTTTGCGTGCAGATGACCGCCCTGCAAGACACATTAGGCAACAACAATAGAGATTTTTCTAGAAAAATACCTGGTGGTGGCGACAAAAACAGCTGTTCCGCAGATCAATCGAAATCAGATTCAAGAATTCTCCAAACATTATGGACACAAATACGCAACAAAGAATGCGTCGTTTGACTTCATCCACCATATGAGCTTTCTGGGGGGAATAGTTTGGACCGTCGCCCAGTTATGTTGCATTTTCACTCACGGTTCCCAGGACTTTTCAGTGTTCTCACTTGGACAATGTGTACATTGAACAGAGCGGGAGCACAACAGGCTGTGGGTATCATGTGGAACTGACACAGCCTTGACGGATCCAATGCCATCTAGAGCTGCTCATAGCTCTCCACACAAGGCCCACAGACGGCCAGGACAAGACAATAGAGCAATTATGTAACACCTAACGAGCCCAAAGTGATTATGTTATATAATAGACATACCATTTAGTGCAGTGCAGGCACATCTGTTGCACTTATCTTGACAAGGAGAGTATAATGCTCAGCAGAACCTCTAATGTTTCCCCTGAAATTTACCCATTCAGTGTTTTTTTCACCCAGTTTCATTCAGAATATACTTCTTATTATTATGCTTGGAATGAAACTAAAGCATTTTAAATCAATTGGTGACATATGATAGTGATTTGTGAATTTGTGATGTAAAATGAATAATTAATGACAAAGAAAAAGATGGAGGAGTCATGTTTCACTCACAAGGAAATTACCAGGATGATCAGCACAGAGACTCGGAGCTGCTAAAAGGTTAAGCAGAGTAATTTCAAGTATTTTTCTCTACACACAATAAGCAGTAATGTATAGAAATGGAACAGATGCCTAGAGGTCCTGAACATCTTTGTTTTCATATTCAAACGTTCTCAGACGTTGTCATTCAGTTTGGTGGTTTTCTGATTCTTCAGGATGTCTGGGCAAATGCAGTTATATCACATCAGGATATTTTCAGCCCTGCTACAATGGGGTCTAAAAGCAGAAAAATGTTCCACTATCTAAAATATTAAAGGTCCACTCTTGACCAGTAAGCTCACTTGCTTGTTCTTTCTTTCCATCTGTTTTTGCCGGCCCACATGAATAAAACAAAACTAGATAGAAACAGCAAAAAGAAAAACACTCATCTAGTATAAAGCAAAATACTCAGTCTGACTGAGATTTCCTTTCTTGCCAGGGATTATTCCAGTGAAATGTGGGTTATCTCAGGTCTTGTTATATGCACATTCCTTTGACCACTATTGTCTGTCTATCTACTATCCACATGCAAATTCTTCTTAGACAACAAATACAGGAATCCCCCAGGGTCAACAGGAATAACAAATAAGCACACTTCACTTTAAAAAAGGCCACACAGTCATATTGACAGTGAGCCTACAGCAGAAAGAAACTACTCAGACAAGTTTGTATACAGCTGACCATCCACTGAATAACAGTTTTAACAGTTTAAAAGTATAAATCTGAAACAAAGCACGAAGCAACCACTACATTTCAGTCACCGAGACGGCCTACTTTCATGTTCAGTACAAACTAGTTTTGCCATAGATAAACTCAAAGGACAGCAACACGCACAACGCAACCCACAAATACATGTATGGTACAACACGCTGAACTTATTTCCTACACTTGTCTCAATGCAGATGAGCGAACTGGAAAT
Organism: Microctenopoma stevenorrisi; assembly: GCA_032270685.1. Taxonomy (NCBI): domain Eukaryota; kingdom Metazoa; phylum Chordata; class Actinopteri; order Anabantiformes; family Anabantidae; genus Microctenopoma; species Microctenopoma stevenorrisi. Next base: position 6,172,285 of record JAUMTR010000022.1, on the reverse strand, counting down.
GTGAGCAGGGTTTTATGTACAGATTGACTGATGGTTTAAGTGGGTGTTATTTTCCTTATTCGAGATGAGTCACAGCTCGGTGCACGTCGTTGGCTTGTGGCATTCTGGTGCGCTGAGACAACCGTTGGTGGAGGCCTCTGGTTGGTTGAACACGGGGAGGCATATTCATACTGAATGTAGTCAAAATCCTTTTTGATGATTCTGTCTCGGGGTGGATATTTTCTTTTTTATTTCTATTTTCAGTTTATTTATTTTTTTACACCTGTTATAACCACATAAATGGCTTCATTAGATAAATATGTGGTTATGTGAACATGACATCCACATATTTGGCACATGTTTCGCATGCACGTGCGGCCTGTTAAACTAGAAATGTTTCAAGATATCTAAGCAAAAAGTTGATGATATGCTTGATTAATCACCTTTTCATCAAATCACACACCTCTACTACTCACTAAACTAAATGTTTCTCACCAATTAAGACTAATATTGCAATGATCTCGTGGGATCGTCAACTCCATCACAGCACATGTATCAGCACTCACCATGTGGAATGGAGTCTGAAGTGGCCTCTGGGAGTGTGGTGGTCTCCATCTCCGTGGGACCATCGGTATTAACATCAATTTCTGGTGTTGGGGGATCTATAGCCAAGGTTGTAGTTTCGTTCTCACCCACTGCTTGGGTCGGATGAGGACTGGTGCTGAGCGGTGCTTGGACTGTAGTTGGTACAGGTGTTGAAGAGACTGGTAATTCCTCCAGGATGCCATCAGGGCTGGCAGGCTGCGTGGCCCCATCACCAGCTTGACTCGTGGTCGTTGTTGTGGTTGTTGTTGTTTCCGTCTCTGAGAGGATTACAGGGGCAGCTGCCATGGATGTGCCCGTGTGGGCTGCTGTTACGTTGAGATCGGTGCTGACCTTTGGAGGACCTGGAATGAAGAAAACAAGAAAAGGTCATTTCAAGAAGTCTTCAGTTCTTCCACTGAGAACCTTTAAAATGAATAAGGTGAGTAAGTAAATATATTTTCAAGTGAGTAGACGAGGGTCATACTTGTAGAAGGGGCATGATCCTGGGCTGAGGCCCCAAGGGCTAGAGAGAGAAGCAGGAGCAGGGGACACACACCCATTCTGCCCTTCATAGATAAAGAGATAATAGGTATTAGTCAAAAACAACCTCACATTTTATTTAAATCAATAATAAAAGGTACTAAATACAAGCATGTCTTATTGACAGAGATCAGAGGTTTCTGTGATGTATAATCCACTAGGTTATATATATTTTTAATCTTCCATCCTAATCCCACAGGCTCAATTTGGAAGGTAATACTCCTGAATTTGAAATGAAAATGAAATACTTGCATAATGTCAGGCTGCGTGCATTAAATGTTGTTTACCTGAAGAAGCGAAGTTGGCATCAAACACTCATTCGCACAGTGTGATCCTACAAAGGAAACAGATGACATTATTATATTCTTGCTGTTAAACTATCGTGAAAAAGTAGCGCTGGTTTACTTGCTCTGCGGGATCAGTATCAGGCTAAATAATTTCATAATGACACATGAACACAAATGGTTGGTCTTTTCAGTGTCGCAGGTGTGAAGACAGCACGCCAACACCGAAGCGCACGACAGCAAACACGACACATTCAAAGACTCTGACCTGAGAAACTGGGATGGTACATTTTTTTATTTCTGATGTTTTATAAACTAAATGTTTGAAATTTTGATAAGGTAAAATAATAACAGAAACAATCACAATGGACAGCCCTAATAATACAGAAATAAAGCTTGTTAACAACGCTAACAACATTTGCCTGTTGGTGAGCATTAATCATCCAACGCATGACAGAATTAGTGTCACATTTCAAATTCCAGCAGTGACAGTGAATCAGCAGTTAGGACACCGGCACGCAGACGAGTGAATGAAGGCCAGAGGACAGAGGTGGTGAGGCAGGCTGACTGTCAGTCTTTTGTATAATCCCAGAGGCCAACAAGGCTGTTGTTTCACTGAGTGAGCTGCGAAAATCCCTGGAGGTAATCCCATTTTCCCCACCTTGGAATAATCCAGTCCGTCTGTCTCCGTTTGCAGAGATACTTCAACGCTGCAGCGCTACCACACACAAACAAGTGCTTAACATCACAGGTTATTACATCAGCTGGAGGAGGATAAATTGGGTGCTAAAAGCTCCAACAGTGCCAGTTGTCAAACTTCAGTTGTTCTTAACAGAGCGCACCGTTCGGCTCGGACTGCTGCCTGAAATGACCCATGACGAGAAGTGATGTGGTCACCGAAGATGTTATTAACCGACAAACACAACTGTTACTCTCTCTGTCGTCCATCCATGCACGCGCCCACGCCTAGAAATGATTCACGCCTTAGGGAAAACGACAAACTCCATTGATAAGTTTAGGATTTTAGTGGTTTATATTCACACGACACATCAGGTATCGTAGTTCTGACGGTGACAAACCATAGCAAGCATTATAATAGAGCGTCTCCTTGCATCTACAGTGTGTTTGTAGAGCCATATATCAAAGTGTGTGGTACTTTCCTCCTCTTCTGTCTGCTCATATGCGCAAAGACAAATTCCCTGCTACCTCAACAACCACATTACAACCTAAACCCTAACCTATGCTACCTTCCCCCTGAGCGCTCATTAAACGGAGTGACTCCGTCATAACGGACAAGCTTCACCATTGGCACCGTTTAGAGAGACGTAGAGTTATACTGCATGTGGCATTGGGCTCAACATGACGTGACAGACAAAGGCTACTAATGGATATGTTCACATCAACAAGTGGTTGTGACTCATTGTTTAATGTGTGCGATCCAGTGGGGAACGGTGATGTCACCTGATACAAGTCGGTCCTGGCGCTAACCTTCACTTCACCGATGCTGCCGGGGAACCTGAAAGGTTTTTACCTAGGGACAGTGTGGTCCCAAAAGTACTCCCCAAACCCCAGGAGCAGCACTTTTTCTGTGTGTGTAAATGCATAAGATTCTTTTTTCAGACCTATAAAGATGGGGAAATGGGCGGACACTTTGAGTCCTGAGCTGTCAGTGCTGTCTATCGAAAGATGTGAAGGGGGAGTACAATGCTGTCTTAAAGTTCAAACGATAAATAAGAATAAATGTTCAGGTTTCAATGCAGTAAATGAATAATAAAATGTCCTGATCAGGCTCTAACAATGTTCCCACAATAAAAATGCTATCTTGATGAACAGCGATCTATTGCAACACCTTTGCTGACATCATTCTTTCCTCCAAAAAACAAACAGCCCTCCACCTACTTTCTCTGATTTGATCTCTTTCCATGTTTAACAGACAGATTTAATTGATAAAGCACTGCTCGTCTTTAGTCTCAGTTTCTGTGAGTCTTGATGTTGTAATATATCAGAAAACGAGAAGGAGAATAAACATCATTCCAACAATTTCACCACACTATTCCCCACAGAGGAAACATGTGCATGCCAATCTATTAGTGGAGGAGTGTAGTCAAAAGGTAGTCATGCAGCTTACGCTCTCCTGGTTCTGAGCCTGTGTTGTGCAACCTTGTGAAGATTTTTCAGACAAGGCAGAGTACTTTACAACAGTCTCCATAGGCTCGAGCTGTCCCATGGCAAAGAGTAAAACTATCACAGCTTTCTTAAGACACGTAACCAAAATCAATAGTTTTACTGGAGGGATTAAAGAACACACACACACACACACACACACACACACACACACACGCACGCACGCACGCGCACACACACACGCGCACACACACACGCATGCACGCGCACACACACACACAAGGAGTTGTGTACCTCCTTGTTTAAGGAGGTACGGATAAAGAAAATTCCCAATTCCCTCAACCGCATCATCATCATCATCAGGTATAAATTGCATTATTATGTAGTTTTACAACATTTATATTCATATAGAAATAGAAGTAACTAACATGTCTGGTTAATATGCACTCATATTTATTGTTTGGTTAATGCAGATACAGGGGTTTGTTTTATTTTTTCCCCTTATAAAGTGTATGACTTTCTATGACTTTTTTGTACAGAAGCACTTGTTGGCTTGTTATTGGCCAGTAAAAGAGTGTATTAAAATCCTTGTCGACTGATCATAGTTGACTTTGGCTTTTTTTCTGTAACCTAACTGCCAAATGAAGGGTAACATTTCTCAGAAGCAATTGTGTGCTTAGTTACTTTTGGCACTCATCGTGTCACACTGACGCACACTCTACTTTCCGCATCTCCGTCAGTTAAGACCCGCCCTACTCCGTCTGTAATTGGCTGATTCTTGCTTCGCCTGTTAAGAATTTAAGTGTCTCTATAGCACTGAACATTGGAAATGTTAAAACATAGCATTCAAATTTTGGCCTGAACATTTTTTTAACTATGCTAAAATTCTGGTACTGTCAGCGGTAGTGAAAGTGCTGAGCTATAGATGACATGGGCAAACTTATGTATGTAGAAAAACTCAATCCAGTACTTCTGATTGATTAACACATGGATGTCCAGACGAACTGCACCTCAAGTAGTGCAGTTACACCCGGTACTAAACACTAAGACGAGTTTCAGCCTTTCTGATAAGTCACTCCGTAAATACTTCAGACTAAAAATCTTGACTTATTGAATCCAAAATCTACAGTGTGCCAATCACAGGCTGCTGAATGTGTGCACCACTTGCATTGTCTCAAACAAGCCTAATGTTACAACCACACAAATACCTGCTCTGTAGTGTTACTCCATGGGAGCGGTGGATTTTCTGGACAGTTTCTGCACACTGGACATGCTGTTTGCACTTCAGGCCAGAAAATGGCTAAATGTGGTCAATGTGGGGGTGAAACCAGAGGGTGCAAACGGTGAGCGGTTCGATTCCCAGTCACGGCAGGCTACAGGTCGAGGTGTCCTTGGACAAGACACTGATATTCTCCTCACCCAAGGGGATCAATAAAGTATCCTAAAGTATATTATTATTATAAAAAAACAAATGTAATGTCTCCACTTGAAGACAAATTTAGGTTTATACACATCTTTAATGAAAAATGCTAAAATATTAAGATTTTGTCCATTTTGTAATACATGTTATAGACACACATTTATTGAATGTGCACAATAATTTTAAGATTATTTAATTATTTTTATTTAATAAATATATTAATCTCATTTCTAGTTATTAAAGGCAATGTATTGAACTTGAGCTCTGTCTCTCATTGTGCAGCCAGTCCCTAATGCGCATGCAAGTGCTGAGCCTGACCAACTAGTGAAGACAGTTGTCTCTGTGCCTGTGGCCAACTGCAGACCTCATAGGAGTGCAATCACACAGTTGTGAAAGGGCTGGGCTGTTCCTATGCAATTTCATTCATACACTGAAAAGAACACTTATAGGTGGAATATAAAGGAAGTCCAATTACATCTCCATGACAACCACAGGCCAAGACGTAAGATCAATGCAAGGTAGTCATTTAATATAGAGGGCTCCCACTCGAGTCTGTGAATTTCACTGATGCTTTTGTATTCACCTGTGACCTTAGGCAAAGTAAGAAGTATCTTTTCTCACTGTGCGGACATGAATTAATGAATAGCTCAACACTGAGGCAGTTTTTTAAAGCAACCTCACGGGGAAAGAAAATACTTCAGCCTGAGACAAGAATGCTAAACGGCTGCTGCCATCTCCACAGTTAATTACGTGTTGTTTAATCAAGATTTGACTAAAACCGAATGTGGCAAAAGAATGTGACTACGAAAATTCAGTGAATGGTCTATGTTCTCAACATCAACAAACCTCATTAATAATTCACAGGGGCAAATGAGTGAGCTGGAAACCCAACACATACAAACCCTGAAGGGCTCTGTGACATGGCAGCGGTGGTGAAGGCAATCTTTACCAGTCATGCAGAGAATATCTCCCTCTGGCTTTCTGCAAAGCATCCTGCCTCACTAGTCGCTGCAGTGCTAGATAATGCTCGTCTGTCTGTCTCCATTCATGGCATATTAATACTGTTTCTATGTATTGGGAGGCAGGGGGGGGTCCAGGGCAACAGGAATACTGTGAATGCTTGTTCACAGGAGACTGAAGTAGGGCCTAGCTCAGGGCAGCTAGGATTCTTACTCTAAAACAGACCACAGATTATACGTCCCCGGTGCCACATACAACAGCCACAATCCTCTGGACTTCCCTTTCTGAGGGATACTACTCCCTGCCGGTGTGGTTTCGGTTCCTTTTGGCTCCATTCACATGCTGGCTAGTGGATGAAAAGATGAGGAGAGGCATGGGATTACAATTCTGGCTAATCACACAGGCGAGAGTGACCACTGTGTCTGTTATTAAGCCAGTAATGATGATTTGGTTCCACAAGGCTGGAAGGATCAAGAAAACTCACTTGTTTCAATGAGTGAAAGCGGTGAGTCAAAGAAGCTCGGCTGTGCCCGCCTCATTGTGGGGTTTCTCACAGAGCATGCCAAGGGCCTCTCAAGCTTTCCCACATTGGACACAGAGAGGATGTGGAGGCGCAAAGCATGGCCTCCCCACAGAAGCCACCGTGACCTTGAAGTGTGGAGTGGGGCCGAATGGGCAGCGAACGGGCCGCAACGAAAACCACATTTGCCATCACTTCTGCCACTGAAACTGATTTTCACAGGCAGCACACAACTCAGGCTTTTCTGTAAGAACAGATATGGGTCAAAGTATCTAAAACGGTGACGTTTTGCACTGATAATGTGACTTTACTTTGTGTGACATTAATAGAATAAATAGATTTTTGACCTACAATAGCAACAATCGAACAATCAGTATCAGTATCAGTAACAAAAGTATTGTTTTGAAAATGTTACTTAAATAAAGGTACATGAGTAAAATGTGCTGAAATCATCAACAGTTGCAGCTGATGGAAGCATCAAACTTGTTTAACACATTTTAAGATAGTTTAGCATTTTACAATATCCATAGTGCTTTGTGTCTTTTTTGCATAAATTCTACCCTAAACCTAAAGTGAAGCTTCTTGTATCTGAAAAGACCATCTCTACTACACTCGTCTCCTCCTCTGTAAGAAGCCCGTGCAAGACGAAGAAGACAGCTCTCTGAGATTTAACTTCACAGCAGCGTCATGACGGTGTTCATCCAAGATCATTTTTCTTCTCTGGACATTTTTTAAGTGTGAAAGTCTACTCGAGCTTATCAACGTGTTCTGTGGCCACTTTTTCACAGCAATGCAAGAAATGTCCATTAAGCTCTAAGGCGAAAGCCAAGTACAAAAATAAATATTTATAACTATAGCTCTCAACAGGTTCTGGACCTGAACTAAGTTTGAACTCAACTTTGAAGCAATTTCAGAAGTAAGTAGAAAAAGCGAAAAGTAGAATTACTGAATGCATCCCCCAGAAAATAGATTTTAGATCCACAATTTCTGTACATCTAGTTATGGTACAGGGGTGCCACCTGACGTACGCTCTTTATCCACAACTCAAAAAACAGTACAATGTTAAATAAACTAAAGATTGGTTGAGGGAGGGAGGAAACCGTGTTGACTGGATCACACAAGAGTTAACATATTAAAAGGCTTTGTAAGTATTTTCTTAAATTTAAAAAGACACCTGGTGTTTGAAGTCCACCGAAAGCAAATAAACTATTACTCATGTCAATCCCAGTTGTGGTGAACCAGAAATATCACTTATGCCACATCAAGAGGATGTACAATGAAGATTTACTTGATGATTCAAAGGGATTACATAATCCACAGGAGGACAGAACAAAGCTGGAGAGTTCCCAAAAAGGTTTTCTGTGTCAGACAAGAAGTTTGATTTTTGTCGTTAGTCGTCACACCAGTTCATTTCCTGTATTGCGAAATAAATGTCATTAAGGTCAAATGGCATATGACATATGGCTGTAATCAGGCTCCATTATGTAGCCATGTTTATTCTGTCGGCTGAATTACAGTGCTCTTCCACGGTGAAGCATGCAGGCCCACAGGTGGAAACAAAAATAAAACCTCCTGCCCCACCCAAAGAGCCAACTCATAGCACAGAGTCAGCACCCTGAAATTGTACAACTTGAATATATGTAGGTTATCTGAAAAACCCAGCCACCGAAACGTCACGCAAAGTCCCACAAGGACGATTTCAAACTATGTTTTCGGCTTATTTTTAGAAACTAGGCCAATGATGAGAAGTGTGGTGTGAGGATCACTCGAGCTCTTCTGCTAAAACTCTTTCAGGATCCCAAGACAGAAATAACCATTTTCTGAAAATAGTTTAGATATGGACAGAGCGAGCGTGTGAGCTGACACCAGCTCTCCCTTTTCTCGCTCATACTGCCGCAACATTCATGTTCTGTAGCTTTTTCTGTAAGAAGTGGACGTGTCCAGGCCCGAGAGGCAGAGGTCAGGGAAGCCTGTTGCGTTTCGCTGTAGGGAGACACATACGTTGCAGCGCGGGACACGTTGACCTTGGTGAAGGGGAGTGTTGTGGAAAAGCACAGAGTCTGAGGTATGGTTGTGTTCTGCAGTTTAGTGAATCGGTCCAGATGTGATGAGTCAAGCTCCAGGCAGACACAGCAGAACCCCCCCCCCCCCCCTCTCCTCAGATATGACAAGCTGGGCTCCGACATGCCTCCTCAGCCTGCTGATGCTTATCGCTGCTCTGACTCTTAAACAAACTCCTTTTTTCTGCTGCACTGTTCCTGTAGTTGACGTTTGGCTTAAATGAAGCAGCAAGTGTTAAGATCCATTCACACTTTTCTCTATATCCCATATCAAACAAGCCATTACAAGACTTTAATGAGGTGAGAAACCATAACTTCCAATCCAAGTGAAGGAAAAAGCAGTAGACACCCTCCAGACTGAAATGGTATTTTTGGTTACACCCAACAGAAAGAGAGGAGAATATTCATCATTACAACAAACTTTGGGAGAGGTCTTAAGAAGGGTTAGACTTCATGTGTGAGAGCTGAGCTGGAAAGACAAAGCAGCAGTGTGGTTTGACAGAGCATACATGTTAATGTTGGGTCGACCCAATTCCTGTTGTGGGTCTCATGAAGCCCCCCCCCCTGCTCCTCCAAACACCCACCCAGGCAGGCAGCCTCCACCCTCTCTGAGCGTGTAATAACAAAGCGCTGATCAATAAAGTGGACTTTCACAGGGGTACCGCAGACCTGGAGCCCCTTCTTTGTTCCACTGCCACAACAAACCGAGTCACAGCCTCCGACTTCAAAAGAAACACACTCGTCTTCAACCCCCTTTTCTTCAGAGCCCCCTCCGCCAAAAAAAATGTCCCTCCCTGCCTCCGAGCTACTTGTGAAATGTTCCAGCTCGTACGAGCAGGCTTACAACTCCCAAACAGCAGCCGAGCGCCTGCACAGCCCGGGGTTCGCGTCCGCGGCGCGGTGGCCGCGGGGCTGGACGCGGCGCCACAGCGCGAGGAGCTACAGCGCGAGGCAACACGCTGCTACGGCGACATTGTAACAAGTGGGATTCAGGCTCTGCGCAACAAAAACAAGGAAAACTCACCGCAACTCCAGAAGAAGCCCGAGGAAGGTGACGCGGAGAGAAAACCCAGAGCCGAGCGGGAATTCCTCTCCTCTTCGACCCCGGCCCCCGTCTCCACACCCCAGAAACCGAGAGTGCGAGCGGGGTGGGGGGGTAGACCTGGGTGATAGCAGAGGAGAGAGGCACGATCTGGGACACACACACACTCAACAGTCCGCAGTCAGTTTGTCCGCTGAATCCAGGCACGCGAGGCTCCCTCCAACGATCCCGACGTCCCCTCAACGTTTTCCCCTCTCACGCGGTACTTTCTCGGCCTTCCTGGGTGTCGGGTCCCACTGTTTATCCGCTGTATCCGGGCGCGTCGGCCGACTGTTCTAGTCCGCCATGTTGTGTGTCTGTCTGCATAGGAAGAATGGGAAGCGAGCAAATTCCCAGGCCAGGCCCCGTCTCTTCTCCGCTTCCACGCGACCCGCAGCGACACCTGCTGGCGGGGTTTAACATTGCAACATTGCATCGTCTCAGTACTTCAGCGCTGCCCACAGTGAGGGCAGGAGACCTGCAAAGGGTCCATGAAGGGCCCCCTTAGAGTTTACTACATTCCATCCAGCCCGTAGTTGGCAGAACTTTCCAACTTGGAATTCACTGATTGAGGCACATGCTAATGCATCTATAATAAGGACTTTTAAAACTACAGGCTAACACAGCCAGGAGCCACTCTGTACTGCATAATTAGCAGCAGTATTACTTATTTGATAATACAGCACTTTTATTTTTGGAAATGCTGCGGGCAGAAGCAGTGAGCTGCTTTAAGAGTAAGGATTTGTTACTTTTATCCAACAGTTATAGATCTAAATGATTCTTATGTTCATGAGTTCTGGTTCAGGAAAAACATGTTGCCTTAAATAAGAGGAATTACCTCAAAATGTTAAATAACAGTCCACGATCATGAAACATGAAATCTATCCTCATCTCAAACACCGGTGAATGGCTAGGCTGTTACAGGCAGTCCTTCGTGGCTTCGAGTTCCTTACCGTGCGATGAAATGTGTGCCGACACAACCAACCAGCAGCTATGATACACTTTTAACACCACTAAATACTGCAGCAGTCTATTAAAATTCACTCAATGATTTTGCACACACAAAATGCCATCTCATATATTATTTATTCATTTCAGCAGCAACACAGCTAAAACCCAGAGCTTAATAAATAATATTCAAGTATACTTAGATGATGTTTTGACTGCTGGTTAATTTCCAGAAATAAAAACAACCAGTAGAAAGCAAAAGGCTTGTGTCCCAATGTAACAGTGCTAAAAGAAATATTTGTGTTAACAACTTTTGTATGTTAAACACAAATGTAATGGTTAGAATCAACTGCAAACCAAACCAGATGTTTTAGTGGATATTATAGCCGTGCGTTTTATGAGCATGTCTTAGTTAGAAAACACGTGTGAGCTGTAGCTGGAATATAATGTGCTGTATGTGTACAATCTGTCATCAGTTTGAGTGGAGGTGCATTTAAAAAGCGTGGACGTCTCAGCAGCTGATAGATTTGCAAATACAATCCTTACACTCCCATGTTGGCAATGACAGCCCGGGTGAACTCGTCGCTTGTTGCATAGCCCCCTAGGTCACCAGTGCGCACCTGTTGCAAACATAAAGACAGTGTTACTATATGCACAGCTGCAGCAACACATGTCCACACACAGTATTCACCACCAGCATGTTAGGGAGCCTTTAAAAACTGTACTCACAGAAAGCGCCATCAATCAATGAGACGTTTCATTTCCTTAAGTTATAGTCTCCTCTTTATTTTCTCACATTTTCAGTATTTCCCAAAGCTGAGAATTCAAACACCCCACCCTAATATACATTTTTTAGAAAAAAACCACTTTGCTTTAAATGCCAACAATAGGAAACGACACATTGCTGTTGCAAAACATGCACCAAGTATTATTTTATTACTCCAACCACAATTGCAAAGTCCAAAGCTAACTATTAAGAGACAACAGAATGTTATTTACTCAATACCACATCATACTTGACATGATCACTTTTAATATGCGAACATGAAATTTATATCTAAGATTTGTGGTTGAAAAGGGAACAAAATCTGATGAACATGAAATATGACTCTGTTTACAGTGGTGGTGGTGGTGGTGGTGGTGGTAAGATTTATAATTTTACAGTTACTATTATATTAAACTCTTTATCATTCGTGGTTACCAACCAGCTACATGTGATGTCACTTGTTGTGCAGTAATACAAAAAACATGAAGTTTTGAAATAGAAAAACATTTTAGTTTCTGACAGCAGCAGCAGTGAATGAGTAAGATCATATAATGACAGAGTTGATACGAGTCTCTGGACACTGTGTTTAAATATAAAAATAAAGACACAGTTGATTTGATATAATATTTTAAAAACTTAACAATCTACAGTGTAACTGATAATTCAGCTTGGTGCAGATGCACTACAATGAGTGAATCAGTGTGATCCACATAGATGTTCTTTGGCTATTAAACTGCACAATTACCATACTAACATGACACATATCTTTATTCTAAATAGTGTTGTTTTTATTTAGTATAGTAAAATATTAATAACACAGCAATGATAGATGAATTTTGCTTTAGGAGAGCAAATGTGTGTTACACGGTGACTCGCAGCATCAATGTCATCTGTTACTGGGGTTTACATCACGCCAGTCACAGAACACGTTTTATCAAACGTGTTAAGCACACTCCAGTTTTGCATTGCACATTTCTGTGTAATGAGAAAATCAAAAAAAAGAAGATGTAAAGTGAGTTGTCCTCGGATTGATCTAAAGGTAGATGATAACAGATATATGATAACAGATATAAACTGTTTTAATAAAGGAAAAGATGTTTCTGTAGTTTATATGATCAAAGTCAAAGAAAGGTGGACACAAGGCACCGATTCCAACAGAATACTTGAGAATGTAGCTGTAGCAGAGGTAGGGGGTGGGTCTCAACATGTGTTCAGTGCATGTTAAGAACAACGTCCAGGTTAAAGGGAAATGTCAGAGACCAGTGAGATGAAAACATCTTAGTAAATAGGCCGCAGACGCAGGTTTTCCACAACAGCATGTACAAAGTCTCCAGTGGTACAGTAACCGCCAAGGTCTCGTGTCCGTACCTGAGACGTGTACACACACACACACACACACACACAAAATAATGGGGAGAAGAGGTAATTGAAGGTCAGGGAACAGGGTAGAGGAAGGGCACTTCAAACAACTTACAGGCAACACAACCCCCAACTAAAAAAACATCTCTTCTCTCTTCTGATTTCACCAATTTGAAGAACAAAGATTTCTCCACTCCACAAGCTTATTGTTCTGTCAGTGTGTGTTAGTGGTATCGGAAGACGGGGAACAGTAAAACCATTTTACTGCTAACAAGTGCATTGCGTTAGAGCGATGCGACGGATCAAGAATAGAAAACGAAGAGACAAGACCTAAGACACATACATGCATAATTTACAATTATTAATTATGAGTAAGTAATCAAAGGCTCTCCAACATACTAAAGGACAGTATCAAAATTGTTCGATTAAGGCTTTTGTGGGTCCAATTTTACATATAGTGCGTTTTTCAAAGCTTTAGTACAGCTTTAGTGCCATTGCTACTATTTAGGTGACCGAGGTCTTTACTTTAGCTGTTCAAGATCTTATAAGAGACTTGGGATACACCTTTGGTGCAAGGTATTTTGTCACTAGCACCTGCCAGTTGGTATATGTGAGACTGCAATTACTGACCCACAAAAGCAGTGAGTAGCAGGTTAATTCAGGCAGAATGACATGATTAGGGTATAAAGTGTAAGGTCTGAGTAGTAGCCTATATACTCATTCTGCCAAGCACCATTTGTTATTGTACGCCCATAGCCTGAGTGCAACGGCAGCCATTGGCTGAATAAAGCAAACTCCACACACTTACCTTGCCCTGTTTGATCACCTTCTTGACAGCATCAGACACCATTTGGGAGTGGTACTCCAGACTATAACACGACACGGTGACAGTTAGGAGCTGACCAGGACTGAGGATGTAAAATGTGGTGTACTTGTTACTACAGAGTCTGAGAATTTGACTCACTTGAGATGCCTGAGCATGTTGGCAGCACTGAGCAGCATGGCAGTGGGGTTGGCAATGTTCCTCCCTACAGCTTGTGCAAAGGGGTGGCGTGCACCCTGAAAGAAAGAGAGAATAATAAATGAATACATATCATTTCATAATTTGTTTGCTTAAAATAAGCATCAATGACACAAAAGAAATGAAATCAGGGAGCATGTCTGGCTGGTTAAACCCTGTAAAACACGTGTGAAACAATCAAAACAGTGGAAACTCACAGTCTCAAACACAGCATACTCTGCACTGTAGCTTTCTCCAGGAACAACTCCTGCTCCTCCAACCAACCCTGCTGCCAGGTTATCAATAATGTTACCATACAGGTTCGGCATCACCAGCACATCAAACTGGTATGGATTCTGGACAAGCTGCAGCACATCAACACAGAGAATGACAAGTTTAAACATGAACATTTAAGTGTAGTGTATCCCATGATTATGTTAGATTAGCTACTGAATACGGAGTTACTGATTTAATATAAACATATTTCTATAAATTGATAAACATTTTGCATGATAATCTGAGTGAGACCGTATGTACCTGCATGCAACAGTTATCAATGATTATGTTCTCGTATTTGATTTTGGGATACAGCTGTGCCACCTCCGCGCAGCTCTGGAGAAACAAGCCGTCGCCTAACTTCCTGTAACAAGACAGGAGATGAGTGTTGCTATGGCTGGAATAAAAAATCGTGCCTCAAATGTACACAATTCTAAGAATCAGGAGAGGAATGCGATTTCAGAATACAGTTTATAAAGGGAGATTTTTCTAATTTCTTACATGATATTGGCTTTGTGAACAGCAGTGACCTTGTTCCGTCCCTTCTTGGTGGCATAATCAAAGGCAAACTTGGCGATGCGCCGTGACTTCTCTCTCGTAATGATCTTCAAACATTCAATCACACCTGACACACTCTGAAGAGCAAGAGAAGAACAGATGCATTTTATTATGAGCACGTGACTTAACCCAGAGAGCAAAAGAATGAAAATGTATTTTCATGTCTGTCTGAAACATATTCATTTTAATCTTATTTGTATATACCTTAACTGCTTCACACATGGACAAGGTGTCAGTGGTCACACCACAAACATACTTAATGATCAATTTAATGGCATTCCCTGTTTTCTCAGCACATCCAGCCAGTGAGTCATAGGCATGACTGTATAGGTATCACTCTTCCAATTTAGCTCATGTGTCACTAGATTTAGTGACTTTTCAGAAAAGGACAGGCGTGAACCACTTTCCTTCAGGTCACTTTCTGAAATTTGTCACTGAATATCCTTTATCATTTGTGGAAGCAAGCAGCAGCCAGAATAAACTATGAACAAGTTGTGTTTTATCCCCATTTTCCCTGTAAAGTAGTTGTCAATTGTTTTTGTTAAATTAAATTTACTATGCAAGTTGATTTTCTTTTCTTAAAACATGAAGTTTAGTAGTGTGAATTAATTAAAATGTTATGTTATTTATTATTTTAAAATTTTCTTTGTTAGTCTTTTGTGGTTTTTGTTTTCTCTCTCGCTCCCTGTGTATCTGTATGCTAATCTACCTGTGCGGATGCCTGGCTGCGATTGATGCAGAGGATACCGGTGCTCTGTTCGTGCTGCTGATTGGGCTGTTGCTTTTCCCCTCGCTCGTGTAGTTATTACTGTTGGTACTTTATAGGCAGTTGGACCTAGAAGTAGATTGTTTCTCCGAGACAATTAGGAATGAGATTATACCATCTCCTGCAGTTTTTGTTGGTTCTCTTGTTTTCGATTAGAAATACTTTAGACGGCATTAGCTCTGTTAAGAGTACACTTTCGGTTTACCGTGTATGTCCTCACTTCTGTTTTACGTACAATATCAACCATCACAATAAATATATATTTAAAACCTGGGTTGTTATGTTGCTCCCCTCACCCTAACAAGCTAAGTCGTAACATATTCATGTTACTATCTATAATCAGATTTTATGTGATAACTAAGCAAGTCTCACTATTCTATTTATTTATTGGGTCACAATCAAATATGTGGAATGAACCAATTGGTGAAAAGAAGTTACGCCTGAATTACAATTAAAATCAAACACACTGCATCATTAAAGCACTTGCCAGTGATTCATCTTTGTTCTGGTGCTCACTTTAATCCTGACCAAACCTCTGTGTGTTCATAGAAAATCTCCCTATTCCATGAAAGAACCCACTTCCTTTTCATGTGGGTTTAAAACCGCCGTCATCCTCTGTTTACCTCGTGCTCCAGGGAGCTGTACTCCCCCTCAGTCTGTTCACGGATGATGACTAGGTCCAGGTTGTTGTGGCGAGTGCTGTAACCCGGCAAGCTGTTCACGTGAACCACATTAGCAAACAGGTCCAGTTTACGCCTGGGGAATAAGCAGCAAGGTACAGTTCAGTACAGCACAAAAAAGTACAGACATACAAATACACAACTGATGACTGATTTTACCTCAGTCTCATCTCATATGAAGCCAGTTCCCCTTTGAACTCCATGGGTGTGTGAATCTTTCCTGCATACCCAAACATGCAGTATTATAAGTCCATTTTTACATTCAGTTAAAGCACTTTGCTGCAGCCTTTGAAATGCACAACTCTCTTAAACAATAAAGAAATTAATTACAAAAGGATGTCAGGAAAAAAGCTACCTTTAATGGCCACCCTGTTGTTCTTCATAGATGTTAATACTTGGTCCAGTTTCTCCTCACTGGCCATGTTCTGTACCTCACTCAGGTGAAACTCCTCAAATTCTACTGGGACATCTCCTGCCTGGAGAGAAAGCAGAAAACTAAATTTAAGAGTAGTTTTAAATATATATGCGTTTCATTTTAGAATATTACTGGTGTAGAAGCTCTCTAAGAAAAAAAAAACAAAACTTAAATCTGTTTAACAGTGGAAGATTTTACTATATGCAGCTAAGCGCTCTGGTAAATTTCTAACCGTATTAAGAAAATGAGTTAGCATTTCTGGATTACATCGATAAAACTGTAGTCTATACCATCCACCACATTAAGTCTGAAGGACAGTAACACTTTCAGCTTTACCTTAAACACATCCTTGACAGCAGTCATCAGCTCAGGTCCGACTCCATCACCTGGTACCATTGTGACCTTGAAGGTAGAATCTGCACGTGCAGGGGGCGATTCTGAACCACAGAGACCACTGGATAAACTCAGGGGCCGAGAGGCCAGCTGTTGCCACCGGGGGCCACTTAGGCCCTGAGGATGGGAAAGAATACACAGAAGCAACAATCAGGAATGGGGTTGTTTTTTTATCTATATACATATTCAATATCTCTTGATATATAAGGGCAGTGGCCTAATGATTCTATCATAACTTGGATAAAACAGAACAGGTTTTAGTTTTCATTTACCTATGTGATATGAGCAGTTTATAAGGATAATACCTTCAACTAAAATTTATCTTGGGGGCATAAAGTGTTCAAGGTAAAAGTATAAACACAGTTTTGTGTAGAGCTGAAATGATCAGTCATTGAATTTTTGCTTTAGTCACCTAAAAATGTATCGGCTCAAATCCCTTGATAACAAATAACTTTTTTTCCCCCTTTCTATTGTTGGTTAGCAATACTATATAATAAGTATTGCTCATGAACAGTTGACTTCACCTATCAGAAATACCAACTGTGAACAATGTCACAAAGTTAACAATTCTAGAGATAACTGAAGAAAAGTTATGAGTCTCTCGACCCCTACTGACACTAGTCGGAAAGACTCCAAGAAAGTTATCAAGTCAGGGGCAAAACTTGACATCTGAAGAGGTCTCTTATCTGGTCTGCTCTTTCCAGCACGGACAGCTAAAGGTTAGCTCTGATAAGCTCTGTGCTGTTGTTATATGTGTGAACTGATGGGTCACTGACGACAGGGAGGTTGCCATGTACCATGTCTAACTGAGTTAGCTAGCTACCTTAGCAACTACAAAGATACCGTTTAGACTAACGAGGTTCACTTGTTTAACAATTTTCTACGGATAACTTTAAATTAACTGAAATATGCTTTCTCGTAGCCAACAAGAAAACAAAAGCAAACACTTATTTTAATCTAGAGGCCGTGAGGAGGCTCACAGTTAGCAGTAAGACACAGATGACACTTGGTCTTTAAGCTGAGTTTACAGCAATTCAGCAAAGTACAATTTCAGCTACAGCAGCTTCTTCCCTGCCTGTATATCAACAGACTAAGCTTGTACACATCCTCTAAGCACTAACCTTGACCAATGTTACTAAGCTTCCTCTCAAGGCGGCCGCCATCGTCCCAGGCATGCAGCGACTTAGCTGCTTCTTCTGTGGTGCAGCAGCAAGTGTAGCTACACAGAAATAGCGACACCACGTGGACGAGGAATATACCTCTTGCTCTTACACCATGTAGGGCAGACTACAGTCTTAAGACAGTAGCCTTAAACATGGATACTCAAACTATATGACTCAACTGTAATAACGCTCATTATTTTGGAAAAAAACACAAAAGATGTAGTTTTCTATAATCTATGCAAAAACTGCCATGTAGTAACTGTAGCCCATGATTTCTTACCTCCACTTATTTGTCTCATCGCTTAAGAGAGGAAAACAAACAACAGTGACAACTAGACTTATTTACTTTATTATTTTAGATCTGACAAATGTTTAGATTTACATGGAGGACAAGTCATGTGGAAGTTGAGTCGAGATAACTGGACGTCTTTTTCGTAAGGAGTCTAGTTACCCTGGTTTAACCTCAAGATCCTAGCGCAAACACATGTACATGGTCATCAGGTGGGCAATCTCTCAATTACTGGTGTTCCATGACTTACACCCACAACACATTTAACGCCCAACAGTGTGATCCAGTGTGCAAGTCCTCTGTAATTGCACCCAGACGCTAAACACAACCCTTCGTTAGTGTCTATACTATCATTATAATACATTATACAAAACAGCCACATCAAGCAGTCCAATCTTCTGCTACCTTAATCCAAACTTCATTTGCTTTCACAAGTTAGCAACCAGTGTCTATCTCATCTTGAGAATGAGTTATGATAAGGATGAAAAGTGGGTTTAATGAGGGTGGCAAAATAAATGGCACAAAAAGAAAAATAATGAATTATAATTTATTTTTTTATTTGAATATTTGTAGTAGTAGTAGTAGTAGTATCATCTTTAAAATTATGTATTTTTGTAGTATGAGGCTATAATCTCTGTTGTACTGGCCCACCCTCTCCTAAATAGACGAGGGGATTCCCACGGTGACATCAGATTTCTGTGTCACCCTTTCAAGTCTGTGTCATCTTTTATAAACAGTCCTCTTTTACCTTGTTGGGCGTTTAATCAGGTAAATCATGCTGGCATAATTTCCCCTGGGGCCAAAGTAGTTTCCATGGAAAATATTCCCTGAGTTGGGTCTCTCAGGTAGTAGTAGTGACTCCACTGCTAACAAAGCTCAATTCCTTAGTTCTCTTTAATGACACAAGTACATTCAAGCTGTAGTGTTAGTCAGTTTTTATAACATTTGCTGGAAATACTGTACCACTGAAATTATATGCAAACTGTCCTCATAGCAATAGTATGGCTAAAAAAGGACAGGCAAGCACCAGCGTACAGAGGCAGCAAACAGGTTACAGGGTGGTTACAAAAACACAGTTTGAATCCCTAAAGTGACACAGTTACACATTTCCAATGTGGCATGTGTAGTAATAACATGCCTTCGTTCTGTTGTGTTCTGCTGAAAAAAGGTTGCATGCAACTTTTTTCCTTATTTAAATTAAGATGATTGGTTTGATGGTTTGATCTGTTGTGAACATGTGAACACAAGCTTAACAAATATAATCAGTCAGGCTACATCGTAACTGTCTGTATCTGTTTGCTGTCTTAATTCTTCTGGTTATCTGGATTAGGACTTTTTAAAGTAGAAATTTTATAATGTTATTTTTCTAAATTAAAAATTAAATTAAGAAATACACTATTTCTCAGTTAGGTCACAAAGCATCAATAGCATTACAGTACACTGGGAATATTTATCAAATTTCATCAGTGGAGTGTGGAGTTGATCTAAGTACCTTGGAGCCTGGAAGATAAGCCTCAGGGGGGAAAGACCCCCAAGGCAGCGGCGTGAAGGCCAGGGGCTGACGGTATGTGAGTTTACCATATATGGGCAAAGCCAGGCCGAGCGAGAGCTGCACCCGCTTCCGTGTTTGTGTGATCAGGTAGTGCGCAGCCGGGGCAGCTTCACTGTCTCCACTAATTCATTCATTTGGAAGTGTAGCGTTGAGCAAGAGGCCAGCAGAGATCATGCCGTATGAACTGAGTAAGTCTTTGTGTTTTAATGGAAACGGCACGGTTAGAAATGCAGCGGGGCTGTGCTCTTGGGCGACGTTTTTCAGCAGATCGAGCTAGTGCCAGGTAGCCCGCAGCTAGCTAGCCTCGCCCATAGCTGCTTTTGACACTTCATCTCGCATATGAAAGACCAAATCCCGGCACGGGCAATGATTGTGATAGATTTAGCTTGGACTTGTGTGTGATAAGCACAATTACACGTGTGAGTACTCTTGCACGAAACGCGTCTAGTTACAGGCAGTTGACGGCTATTGACGTTTTAGCTATTTAAGCTAAAGCCAGTCAGTCAGGAAATAGTTGTGCTCACATCGTTTTGTTATGACATGTTGAGACAGACAGAGGCTGGCTCACAGTCGGGGATCACTGCTGGGGAAGTAGCTCACACCAACCCAGTTCAAGGCTGCTGAACAAGCACATAATGAAGGCTGCAGTTCAATGTCGAGCTAGAGTAAATCTTCTCCATAGGAAAACTGTGCTTTAAGAGTTAATAGTCTTCAAGCACTCTCCTTTCTAGTAAATGGAACAGTCTGTCTATTTACAACAATTAAGATAGTTTTCCAAAAAAAAAAAAATCTTTTTTTACCAGTGTGTAGCAGATCTTGTAGCCTCCTCTTTCTATTAGATTTACTGTTTTAAAATGGTGTAGACGTCTTAATTATCATCCTTTATCCTGCTGATATTTGGTGTTTGTGTCGCAGTGGCCAAACCCGATATCAGCTTAATTTTTAAGGAGAAAAATAAACTTGTCCTGGGTTGTCCTTGTGACACCGATGAACACTGTGTCAATATGACAATGGAAGACAGACCTGACCGTGTGTCCAGAAACATCAGTGAGGTACCATCGGCACGGCAGGTCCTATGCGTGACTATGGAAGTCATAGATTTACAGACTTGATCCACTCCTGTTGCCCTAAACTGTGCACGTAAAAAAAGTCATAATTCTTTTCAGTTTAATTTTTCTTCTCTTCCTGTATGGTCGCCTACGTTTTAATAGAGCATAGAGCTTCCCATTGTCTCTCTTTCTATGATCTTTCTTGTCATATCTTCTCTTTCAGAGCATGTATTTGCCAGTCTCCCGCAGATGGAGAGGGGAGTTGCTAAAGTGATTGGTGGGGATCCCAAAGGCAACAACTTTGTTTATACCAATGGGAAGTGTGTCATCATCAGGAACATTGAAGTAATTATCATTTTTAACAAATGCGGATTTATGAAGTTTAGTAATGACTAACATTTTATTAATCAAGTACTGTAAATGCTTTCATATTTATTTTTACCTTTAGTCACAACAAGAAAGCTTAAAATTGCATCTTCAGCATTGTTAGCTGACAGCAAACTTTTGCCCCATACTCCAACTGCACTCCAACTGCTTTTGTTGTACCAGTAATCGCACACTTATGACTAAGGTCAGCGTTTATAAACCAGTTAGTCCAGCACCAAGATGAACTCTTAAAGTACTACAACAAAAATGTGGAACTGTTCAAATATTTAGCGTCTGGACTGTATGCGCCATTTCAGATGCAGTCCTTCTGATCCGTCATATTAACTGTCTTTTACAGAACCCAGCTATAGCAGACATTTACACTGAACACGCCCACCAAGTAACGGTTGCCAAGTATGCCCCCAGTGGATTCTACATTGCATCTGGAGGTGAAAAATATGCACATAGGATGTAGAATGTGTTTTTTTACTTGGTTCAGTCAATTCTGCACAGGATCTGATAAAATGACCGTAATAACTGTAAGTGTATATAAATTGTTTAGATGCGTCAGGAAAGATTCGTATCTGGGACACCACACAGAAGGAGCATCTGCTCAAGTACGAGTACACCCCTATTTCGGGGAAGATCAAGGACATTGCATGGACAGAGGACAGCAAGAGGATTGCTGTGGTTGGGGATGGTCGAGAGAAGTGAGTATCAGTGACTTGCATACTATGAATAAAACCCACGTTCAGGAAATGAAAGCAGTTATCAGGACTCTTAAAAAGCTACTCCTGCACAAGGTAGTTGTTTGATGCAAATTATGTTACAGTTATTAACATAAGAGTGCTGAATGCTATCTTCTGTCGAGCAAAACAGAAACCTCAGCTCTGATCAAATAAGTTGGGCTACTACATGTATGTGTTGAAAAAACATAATTGTGTTTAAATATTATTGCATATATGCTCTATTACTTGTTAGGAGAGTTATAATTATAGTATTGTACATAAAGTAGTATATTTTTATTCCCTCTTCCAACCTCCTAACGCTCTGTTTGTCTCGTGTTGCAGGTTTGGAGCAGTGTTCCTGTGGGACTCTGGATCTACTGTGGGAGAAGTCTCTGGCCACTCCAAATTAATCAACAGTGTGGACATAAGGCAGAAACGCCCCTACCGCCTGGTCACTGCCAGTGATGACACCTGTAGTTCCTTCTTTGAGGGCCCTCCCTTCAAGTTCAAGTTCACATTGCGAGTAAGTTGCTGTGATGAACATTTGAGGGTATTTGTGTTTAAACAAAGTAGTTAGAGTCATGTTTATTATGCTCTTGAGAGGAAACGTTGGTTGCTAGGCTCTGTTGTTAAGGACAAGAGAAAAGCCAAAAGCTAAATTCTGTTTTTGATTTGCAATAGTATGAACTAAAATATTGTTGTCTCACTTTGCATTGACTCTCTCACTTATAACGCCTGTTGGTCATCCTGCATCTGTCACACTCCGGTGGTTTCTCACAGTGTTGCCTTGTTTGTCTGTCCCCACGTTACATAACCAACTTCCCCTCTAAAGTATTTGACTATGTGTGAGTCAAATTCTTAGAGCAGACATTCAGGCTGAGAACATGTAATGCATATTATTAGAGTCAAAACTTTATCACTAACCATGAAAACCCCTTTACCTCCAGCATAGATCACATTTTCTGCTCCTGCTCTCCTTGCATGGTATGGCTGATCTTGATCGGTTTGCTCATTTTCGCTGTGCTCTCAGTTCATTGTTTGTGTCATGTTAGGAGGCCATTTTTTGTATCAACATGACAGAGCTGTGAATTTCTGTCAGTCATAAGTGTAACAGAAGAAGCATTTTATTTGCCCACTTGCCAATTTGACTCGGGTCTTAATAAAAAAATGTAAAGACAATTTTAAAGAATCTAATTGTTTTTTTGTGGACTGTACAATACTGCAAAATTCTTTATGGATAATTTTCCACAACTTTTCTCCCCCTCTGTGTTTCTGGTGATTGCTGAAGGACCACAGCCAGTTTGTCAACTGTGTCCGTTTCTCTCCAGATGGAAGTCGGTTTGTCACAGCTGGCGCTGATGGTCACGTGAGTATTTGATCACTAGATGCAAGTTTTAAGGTACAATGATGGTTCAACGCGATAAAATCTAGGGCAGGTTAATGAAGAAAACTATTGCTCAAAAAAGGTTTGGTATTAATAAGTATGATTTCCCTAGGTTTTCATCTATGATGGAACAAATGGCGAGCGCATTGGCTCACTGGGTGGAGAGAAGGCCCACAACGGCGGGATCTATGCTGTGAGTTTTTCTGTTAAATTTCTTTTATTAATACATGCAATATCTGTATTTTGCAGATGAACTTTCACAGATCGTCACTACAATGCTCAACATTTTAGTATTTGTTCCTACACAGTTGGTTCACTGTGTGGATTTTGTTTTTACACAGACTTGGCAGTCTTCCAAGAGTGTGTTGGCACAGAAACTCTTCTTTGCCTATTCAAATTAAGAATAATGTTCTCTCAAATCCTTGTGTTATCAAGTTACAGATTCCCTATGTTTTTCTTTGACTTCCACATACTGTAGCATCAGTGTTTCTATTGTTGAGGGAACCTTTATCAGGCACCTTTACTGCCTCTACACATATATAGTACACCATCTTTTTTTCAAACCCATCCACTTTACAGGTCAGCTGGAGCCCTGACGGTTCCAAACTGATCTCTGCTTCGGGGGACAAGACTGTAAAGCTCTGGGATGTTAGTGCAGGTACATCTGTCACCACCTTCAACTTGGGCACTGATGTGACAGACCAGCAGCTCGGCTGCCTGTGGCAGAAAGACCACCTTCTCAGCATCTCCTTGTCAGGATACATCAATTACCTGGACAAGAACAACCCTGACCGGCCCATTCGCACAGTCAAGGTCAGACACGCAACGCTCTTAAGAATGCTCTTTCTGCTTTTGAGTCAATTGAAATGTGAAATGTACACCAGTGTCAGGTGCAGCCAGAGGTTTGTTACTGTGGACCCAAATGTAACATCTAAAAGTAACCTCTAATAAGCATTTGCTAATTTTTGTACATGTATAATAAAACACACAGAATATTCAAATTTTACAAATCAAGTAGTAGCCAGTTTTAACAGCTTGTTTCCAGTACCGTTTGTTATTATAATGGCACTAACCCAGACATGACATGCATATAGAGTATATTATACTAACACCGTGGGACAATAATGTGCTGCCAAATGTCTTTGTTTAAATGTTGCATTTATTCTCATATACCTTTTTTGTGTCCTATAGGGTCACACCAAATCCATCCAGTGTCTGACCGTTCACAAAAGTGATGGGCGACCCTACATCTACTCAGGTAGTCACGATGGACATATCAATATCCTTTCACTGGTGATGGGGTGCCATTAACAACCATAAGTCCATTGCCCAGCAGTCAAACAGGGACCCCTTTTACTGGATATACTAGATTTTGATTAACTATACAGCCATCATTGTTTCTGCCCTTAACATTTGCCTTACATTACTGGGATGCAAACACTGGGGAGAATGACAGCTTTTCAGGCAAAGGCCACACCAACCAGGTGAGCAAGATGGTGTTTGATGACACCAACGAGCTGGTGACCTGCAGCATGGATGACACACTGCGCTACACCAACATCAACAA
The DNA here is from genome assembly GCA_032270685.1 of Microctenopoma stevenorrisi. Lineage (NCBI taxonomy): Eukaryota > Metazoa > Chordata > Actinopteri > Anabantiformes > Anabantidae > Microctenopoma > Microctenopoma stevenorrisi. Next base: position 6,147,473 of record JAUMTR010000022.1, on the reverse strand, counting down.
GAAGGCATACAGGTAGGGGTGATTACATGTGACTGTATGTAATAATCATGCAGGGAATAAGTAATAACTTTTCCTGTATTATCGATGATATTTCCTATGTTGATTTTTGGTTGTGTTAATTCTTTTAACACATTTCTGGTAACAAAACATGTATTTACACACAGCTTCACATTCATCTTTATCATTACTAACACCAATTCCTGACATCATGAGAGTTAATGAACTGGTGTGATCATGACAATATGATCTATATCCATTTATTATTTTAGTATCTCAAGTCTTTGATCACATGTCAGGATGTGTCAACTTGCTTTTCTTTCACCACACACTAAACATCGGCTTTCAGATTTCCAAATGCTGATAAATTTTTTAGTGTCCTATAAATAATAGAATCACCCTGTCTGGTGATTTTCAGTGCCTCTGATGTAGTGAAGATGGATTTCCAACCTAAAAGTGTGTCAGTAGCACCAGGAGGACTGACACTGGCTGTGTGCATCGGGCAGGTACTGGCTTTGTGTCGATCTCAGTCTTTCCACATTTTCATTTCCAAGACTTTACACCATCAACAAGATTAAAACATGAAAAAGGTTTGTCTTGGCAAATGTTGTCTTCATCGCTTTCTTTCCTAGATTGTTTTGCTGAAGGATAAGAAAAAGGTCTTTACACTGGACAATCTCGGCTATGAAGCAGAGGTTGGAGTTCTCCACCCTGGTGGCACCACTGCTGCAGTGGGAGGAGCAGTAAGTGGAAAAACACATTATTTTTGTCAAACATGAGTTTTGTCTCAGAAAATTCAGAGTCGAGATTCAATGTCTCCTTTTGTTTTTGTTCCTCCTCAGGATGCAAAAATCCGTCTGTACTCCATTCAGGGAAACACCCTGAAGGCTGACGGTCAAATTCTGGAGGCAAAAGGGTCCATCACAGACATGGCCTACTCTGATGATGGAGCATATCTAGCCGTCATTGATGACAAGAAAGTTGCCACCGTCTACACTGTGGCAGATGGCTACGCGGTAAATATTTGTCCTTGGGATTGTTCAACATCTTGAAGTGTCTTTGTCTCTCAGTTATGCATTATTTCTTTCCTCAGGTCAAAAATGAGTTTTACGGACACCATGCCAAACCAGTGACGTTGGCCTGGTCACCTGATAACGAGCACTTTGCAACGGGTGGGATGGACATGATGGTGTATGTGTGGACGGTTGGTGATGCAGACAAGAGGATCAAACTCCCAGGTAGGCCATACAGAGGGCACACATGCAGTCATGCCTGTCGTTGCACGGAGGTATACATGGGTATGTTGGATGAGCTGTTTACACTCACTCATTTTATTATGTACGCTTGTGCAGTGTAATGTAATGCAACGTGACACCCCTCATTTCTGTTAAACATTAGAAACGGTTTGTGGTATAATGCACTCCAGGAAGTCATCTTTTTACATCATAACACACACACACACCAGCATATAGTGATTATTGAGCAAAGGGAAAGTGGATTTCATGATTCTTGTACTTTTCTGCTGAGGACATCTTTTTGTAACAAGTTTCATGGTTTGCTGTCCGCAGACGCTCACCGGTTGCACCATGTCAGCGGCCTGGCGTGGGTAGATGAGCACACTCTAGTCACCACCTCTCACGATTCCAGCGTCAAGCAGTGGACTGTTACATACTGAGCTGCAAGCAGACAAACATCCACATCTCCAGGGACAAGGACTACTGTAAAATTCCCTCTAATTCTTTTTCTCTTTTTTTAAACTGTATTTTCACTCTCAAAGCTGTTCTCTGCTGTCAGTAAACATCTTGTAAGTGTCGGCTGATATAAAAGCTCCCATAGAAATGATTCAAGACAATGTCTCTGATGTGAATAACCTCAGTTTACACAGAGATTAAATGTTGACAATGTACAATGTAACCTTGAGTGCTTTCACAGCTCTCTGCGTCTTATGGACCCAGAAAAAATGTTTGTCAGCTCAACATTCCATAGGTAACAAGCTTGACTCGGTTTAAACTGAAATCTGTGCGTCTGTGGCTGGGCTTAATGCACCCTAACGTAATGGATTAATCAAGTGCAAAACTGAAAGAAACGAAACTTCCTTGCTATATTTTTGAAATGAGAATTAACTGCTGATCAAAGCTGCAGTTCCTTGCCACAAGTTTTGAAAGCGATGGGGATTTTGCTTCCTGCTTTGTCTTTGGTTTCATACTTATTGTAATTTCTAACTCTTCCTTCTGGACTAGGGAGCAATAATAGGAAAAGGATGTATACAATCAAGATGCCGTCTGTTCAGTTGAAGGTCCTGTGTTGTTGCTGTTTGTGTTTGGGTCCACTATGCTTGTCAAACTTACTACCCCCCCGACCCCGTCTTTATGCAGCCGCTTCTCAGTGGAAGTGATTCATTAATAATAAAAATCCTTTTTATGCATTTTTCATTTCAAGAAGATGTTAAGACTTTTTCTGTCACAGTAGTGCAGATTGATTGGTGGGTGTGTGAATCCAAATTTCATCGTCAGGAACACCATGAACTGTGGGTGTTGACCATTAGGGGCCCCTGTAGTGCAAAGATTACAACAACAACTATGCAACTATATAAATATAAGACTACAGGGGAAATTAGTGCAGAATAAAACTGAATTCTTTAATTTCCTCATGACCTGCAGTGACTCCTGTAAGAATTTAGATTCCCTCATGTTTTCCTACTACAGTATGTTGTATTGTACCTCAAAATTAAACTGGATAAAACTGCCAATTTTCCCACAATTTTACATCAGTAATGAAAAACAATGAATCGGTTGAAAATTTATAAAAACATATATTTACAAAGCCACATTACATATATTCTGGTGCATCTTGTTTGCTGTAATTGTCCTTGAGATGTGTCTAGAACTTAAGATGGAGTCGATTAGTGACAAATTAATGCTGTGAATTGATTAGACGTGGTTTTGAAAAACATCCTCCTGTGTGTGAAGGGCCTGTAATTACAAGTACAAAAAAAACACACGCACACACACACACGGAAGTCGAGCAAACTATCTGTAGATCTTTGTGATGCAAGATCTGATTGTTTCCGAGAGCAAAATGCCCTAAATAAAGGGGGGATGACCAAGAACACAACAGTAATGCAAACCTTCTGATGTCCTTTCCAGAGAGAAGAGAATGTGACCAAACATTTTCTTTCTGTAAAACATTTTCTTTCTGTCTACAATGAAGGGTGTAGGAAAGGTTGTCAGTAGCTCTACACATTGACACAGTTATGTTTCCTTCCTCAAAACATTTTCCTGCTGCTCACATGTTTTTTTTTTCTAAACTCCAGTTTCTTTACAGTCCTGCTGTTCAGTTTGAAGGATAAAATTACCAAATGAACAAATGCTCAGATGGTTTGAATTTCTCTCACAATGTTCATGCACAGTTTGCTACAAGAGAAAGTCAGCAAACTGAGCAAGGCTACGTTTTCTAGAAGGCGCAGTAGAAAGTGGAAACACACCAGTTATGCAGGGATTGATTACAGTTTGGGAAGGTTTTTCAAGGATAACAAGGTAAGTGCAATGTGAATAATTAACTCTTCCTTATTCCATGTTGTTTTTCCAAGTCAAGTTTATTATGTACTTTATCTCACAAAACCCAGACTCTGATAACTCACTGAAGATAAGTTAGATTTTGTGCAGGACCCTACAACAAGCTTTGGCTCAGGTCCAGCTTCTGTAAATTAAGTTATTAAGTTCTCGTGATGGTGGTGTCTTTAATTATGTTCTTGGAGTTGCTTTGGAATCTCCAGGAAAATCTTGACTTTTTGGCTGAAGGAAATGTTCTGTTCATTAAGACCTCAAGACCTGGAGAGAGCTGTAGCAGTACAGAACGTTGTCTGCGACAACTGTGTGTGAAACTAAGCCACTGACAGAGTCAATGTTTAACTCAGCTGTTGACATCAGTTTGAAGAACCAGCCACCAGTTGATCTCTCAGATAAAACAGCACTTGGACTGGAGTTCTGGAAATAGCTTTATAATACTGGAAAAATCAGCATTGCAGGTTTATTTGTCCACGATTTTGTCACAGCACATGAGGACACGAAATACAAGGTCAGTAACGGTTAATACTAATACTTAACATACATCAGAATTGACCAGCCTGGATAGAAAATCCAACCCTATCCCTGTGGTACAGGATCCAAAACAACCGTGAACTACAGTGTGTAGTAGTATTAAACAGTCTGACATAGCCAATCTACACAGTCTACTACTGGGGTCTCTAATAGACCTTGTGTACTTTTGTGAATGATTAGTAGAAGCATTGTGTCATCTCAGCTCCTTCCAGTAGTGTGAAACATTCTGCCTTTGGATTGTGTTCCCGTTAAAGGGTCAAGTCACACTCGGATGCCTCTGTTACCTACACTCCTGGGCTGAGACGAACAGCTCAGAGGGGCATTGATCTTACAAGCTTGAGTTTCATTGCTCGGCAATAACTTTTTCCCATGGGAGCTCATTCCTGCACTGAAGAGTTTCTCAACTACTAGTTGCAGATACCAAACTGAATCTATTTTAGATTTTTGGCCACTGTTTTTATACTGTAACTACTCATTTGTGCTTTTTCCCAAAGCAAATATGTGGCTCACATGTTTTTAATATAGATGGCCACAAGGCAGTATTATGAACAACTTAATTAATGTGCAGTCAAGAGAGAATAAAGGAGTCATTGATCAGAGAAAGTGCTTCCTGAGGGAAGGTTTTTTTTGGGACACTGATGTCCAATCTCTTGTGCTGGTTTTATGTAACAAGCTGCAGTGTGTCTACAATAGCTCCACCAGCAGCAGAAACCTTGTCTGCCTCGTCTAGAATGGTGTTGTCGCTCCATTTGCCAGGAAATTAACTTTAAACATGCTTCTTTGAGCACTGCTTCGCTCTTATGCTGAGACCATTTAATCTGGCGATGGCTTTTGTGGATTTTTGGCCAGTTGCATTGCCGAGGAGGGTGTTTCTTATGCTTATGCAAGGGTGACGGAATGTGTCAGCACAGTGAGGCATGGATAAGCTGGATGGGCATCCTCCGTTGTTCTTTATGGTAGGAGATTTACAGTTTCTCCTCCGTTACATGAGACGTCGTGCTGACTACAGTGTTTTCTTGAATGGATCAGGGGAGCAGAGGGTTCATTGTCACTAAACCTTCCATTACATTTTGGCTTTCTTAACTGTTGTATGTATGTTAGTTGTCATGCAATGCCCTGCTAAATGAAATGTGGGATTAGGATCATAGTTAACTTCAAAGAATGACATATAAAACAGTTGTTGCAAATTAAGTTCCCACTACAAAGAGCCTGTAATATTTAAACATTGTCATCACTTCTTCTATTAAGGGAGTAAGGGCCACTACAAAATATATGTTAACCACAGAGATGCGGCTCCAACTACACATTTAAGTCCATTACATTTCAGTCAGTTTTTGGTAAACTGTGTCCATCTAATTGAATTGAGATGACATTAAACCATTTCACTCTGAGAGATTCAGAGTCGAGTAGGGAGTACACGCAACATGACATAAAGTCTCTCCAGCTGTAGTTAGTATGAAGATTGTAAACTAAATACTGGTGTGTTAATCAGGCTGTATATTACTGCAGAAAGTTAAGAAATGAAGCCACTGGAGCTCGGTAAATATCTAATTTTTAGAAGATGTTAAGTTATTCTTACCTGTCATGTTATATGTCTCACAGCATGTGGGTTTAAGGGGCAGAACTGCCACAGACAGCATTACTATCAAATTACATGCAATACATTTTTATTTGCCCTGCTGTGTTGCTGACCTCGGTGTGTTGTTGTAATGACATCACTAAAGGACACGAGGATGGGAGGGACTCATCGGAGTTAATAATTTCTTACTGTTATGATCACAGTTATGATTATAGGGAGTTTTGTCTCAGTCATTTACTGTATGTCCTGGATACACAGCCTGTACTTGGGTAAGCATGCCCTACAGTAAGAGTTCTCCACTAGGAATGTGGAAACATAGGTATTTATTAATTATTAGTAATTAAGTACAACTTCAGCATCTACCGTTTTTCACTGACCTGAAAATGTTGTGGTGGCTTAATCAAACATTGTAGTTAGTAAAGGTGAGGCTACAATGTTTTGATCTCTCTCTATATATGTTTCTTTTGAATTCACTTTACAGCTCTTTTTAATCCTGCTGGTTTTCATTCCTGTAATCCAATCAGAGATTAATTTACATCCTGCACACTGTCAGAATGTTATTAGGTGTGTGAAGAGAGGGAGGATGTAAGCAGTTCTACACTAGATGATGCTGACAGCTGCATGAAAAATAACCTTAACCCTTTTGCTTAGAATCCAGGAGGAAGGTAAAGCCTGATGTACATCCTGCAGTCCAATCTCATGCACAAATATCTTTTGTTAGAAACCCCACCTGTGGTATGAATTTACACTAATTTGAAAAGTTTTGTGTACAATATTTCTGAATGCTGCTGTTTTTGTAACCACTGGGTGGCGCACTAACTCTTTTCATTTGCCATCCATTACACATACCCTCCATTAAGGGATCTTATATTATGGTGCAGTTCAGACCATTGTTTCTTCTGTTGCTTAAGTACTGCACAATTATATCCTCCTTTAAATTATTGCCAAGGTTCTGGTAAAGATTCTACGTAAGGTGGAGTGGGTCTTTTTTGTGGTCTCTGAAAAAGAAAAATCCTAAACCAAGTTGTGACCAAGTTCGGATTCATAATCCTGTGTATTCTCGAGGTGTGGCTGTAGTGTTTGTGTGTAGAGGCACTGTCATTTACTTTTTAGCAGCTGTTTTACACAGCAGTTGTTGTAATTTATTCCACTTTGCTGTCCATGTTGCACGACATGTCTTATTTTGGCCACATGCCTTATATGATTGAAGTTTCTCGTTTAAGGTTGGTAAAACTTGGAGATGGAAAAAACACAGGAAAACAAGCTGGCTGGAAAGGTTAGTCTCATTCATTTGTTGAAATCTTGCATGTATCTTTCAGACTTTGCAGCTGGCACATCATGCCTGGGTTAACTCGTTTATTTATTTAATTGTTATTTAAATTGTATGGCTTGGTTTTTCATAGGCAACCACATTGAAAATCCTGTACCTACTCTGCAATTCGTAATATAAATGTGGCACTAATCAATCACAGTAGAAAGCCACTTCTACAGTTTTTTATTTGGGTTAAAGATATTTATAAATAGCAGCTTTTCCTGATATTTATACTCTGGTGATACCATTCTATCATCTCTAGTGGCTACAAAAACATTAGTGTTTTGATCCCGGGCTTTGATCCACCCCCCCCAGGCAATGCCAATTTTATTGACAGCCTCCTACACTCAACAATAAATCACTCTTCAAAGATAACACTCAGGCAGCTGGTTTTTAATCTTCCAAAATATGATCCTGAACTGCGGGTCTCAGCTGTGCCAACAGAGCAAGGTCCCAGCAGATGTATCTTCCTACAACTTTTTATTTGCCTCACAACTAAGGCAACTCAGCAACAACATCAAAGCATTATCGTGGTTGTAGGTGATACCAAATGCTTTGACTTTCACTGTAATCTTTTACTTTACTTTACTTTACTTTACTTTGCTTGGCAGACGCTTTTATCCAAAGCGACTTACAAGAAGAAGACACCA
>JAUMTR010000022.1:6084687-6139274 GCA_032270685.1 Microctenopoma stevenorrisi | reverse complement strand
CTGTTTTTGATAGATTTAGTTGGAGGTGTCGCTCAGACATCCAAGCCGATATGTCTGAGAGACAAGCTGAAATTCTTTTCCACATTTAGTTTTTAAAAATTGTGTATCTCAGATAATTAAATAAAAAAAATGAATTGGATACCTGAAAAAATAATAGAGAAAGCTAAACCAGTTACATGTAAATGGTTTCCAATACCTTTATCTTTTTCTTTTTGTTGAGCCTCTCAAGGGCCACATGGAACAACATTATGTGGAAATTCATGCACCCTGATCTCTCACACTGATGTTAAAAGGCAAGTGAGGAATAATTTACCCCGACTAGCTGATTAGGTTCAACCTCTACAGTTGTTTGCACAGATTAGTTAACATTGGACTTAGTTTGCCAGCCTGTGTGCTCAGTTTAGCAATCAGTGTTTATTTACATAAATCCCAGCTCACTATGCACCTTTGACTCTTGGCAATGCTCTTGCGTCCCTACACACGATCATGCCCTTTCAACGTCTATAAAATCACACTTCAGACCACATTTGTGAACTCTTTATTTTGCAAAGCAAGTTTAATAAATGAGATGCAGTTGTGTAAGCCTTTTGAAGAAAGCCTCCACAGGGACACACACTTAAAGTGCTTATTGCTACCATGTCATTGTCAGGGATATATAATCTTTTAACCACTTTACACTGATTTAAGCATCTCCTATAAAGCTTTTGGCCAACTGTACTTGCTTCACATCCAGCTCTGGCATTGTTAATGTTAGCTTCTGAACTCAGTTTGTTCATGTGATTCCTTTTACTAAGACTTCTTTTTCATAAAGTAATTTAATAGATCAGATCAGATTTTACAGGTCATCCAGCATCATAGACGTGCTTAATCTAGTTCTTTTTCTCTGAAATGTAATTACACACCGCTCGTAGCTGCAATATCAGATCACAATTTTGAATAAGTGGAAAAGGGAAGACTGCAAATACCTTTTTCCTTTGTGTCTCTACATTTTGGCTGATGACATGTTGTGCTCAATATTGGGGGCTCCAATGCTAATTTTGCCATCATCCTCTCTTAAGCCCCAATTCACCCGCCTTTCATATTTGACCTGCTGTGTCTTATCCCTATGCACAGGATAAACAATATTGCAAAATCTGCATGGAGTTTGGATATTATTTGTAGTCAAAAATTTCTGGTCACCTGTGGCAATTAAAATGAACAAACTGCAGTGAAAACCACCTCACATTACACAGCATTACTTCTAATAAACACCTATGTATTTGTATTTGTATGCACTCATTCTAAATCTTGGCTTAGTATCTGCTTAGTAGCACAAACAGTTTAATGAGACCTACAGTATTCTGCTCATTTACTGTATAGTACTCTGTTCATACTCCACTAAAACACCTTCTGTAACAGATGCCTCTATCATTTTACACCAGTGGCCTCATCCCATGCCAAACACCTGCACACACCACCGTGTTTGATAGAATACGCTCAAGGGCAACTTCCTGGCCTAGATACTGGGAGCTATTTGAACTGTCTTCTACTGAATTCCCTTGGTCTTGATTTAACCTTAACGTTGAAAAAGAGTAATGTGACTGCTGCTGGCAAGGCCTCTTATGTGTCTGTGTTTGTATGACTGGTGTGTGTGCTCTCTCATCAGCAACCAGTCACAGGCTGCCTATTGTGCGCAGCCTTCTTTGGTTCCCTGGGATCATCTTTTCTTTACGGCTACAACCTTTCTGTGGTCAACGCTCCTACTCTGGTGAGTCAGACTGTTGCTTCCTACAGTTTAGTGTTGTGGAAATCCACCAGTGATTTTCCATCTGTTTGCACTACTGGAAATCAGTAAGCATTTGTTAGACCTGAATCCAAGTTACACTTCAGTGCAGTATATAAACAGACTAAACTGTACAAACCCCATCACAGACCATATTATATTATTTGTCACTTTTTAGATTCAACTAAACTGCTTCAGTTACAGACAGCTAGTTTGTGTTCAGCAACTGGATAGTGTTCCTTTGAGTACCTTAACACATAATAAAACACAACTAAACATTGCATCAACTAAAAGCCTCTTTGGCTGGCGAAACTAAAATTGCAGTTTTGATTAGCTTTTATGTGTTGGCCCAGTTCAATATTACCACATGTGAAACAGCATTTTCAGAGGTCAGAATACTTTTTAATCTAGCCCTGTGTTTATTTAGAGGGAATTAGATGCCCGACAGGTCATTTAATTAGTATTTAAACATTAGAACCTTCATCTCTGCAGTTGCCAACACAAATAGGGGGAATAAAGTATAAAATACAGGTATCAGAATAGAACAGAGTTTATTTGCCATTTGCACAGGCATATGTAGACAGGTTATGTAGTCTATAGGTTGCATAGTCTATGTGTTCTAAATCTCATACTACTAATTCCCTGAAACAGTGTTATTGCATTGATATAAAGAGAAAAAAAAGATTGCACTGAAGAAGACTGATACAGTTAGATTCAACTTTATCTATGTAGCGCCAAATCACAATATGAGTCATCTCAAGGCACAAGGTTTAAGACCTAACACAGTACTGGCAGGACCATTAACTACAGCTCCAAGGCCAAGCATCTCTGAGGAAAGATACAGAGAGAGAGCGAGAGAGAAAGAGGATGAAGCACAACACATAATGAAACGTATAATATAACTAACATGCAATGATGGCATAGGAGTGGACAGAGAGAGAAAAGGAGGAGGGGATCTCAGTGTTATGTAGGAGGTCCCCCAGCAAACTATAATCTGTGGCAGCATAACTCAGATGGTTCAGAGTCACCTGAGCCATCTCTAACTATAAGATTTATCACAAAGGAAAGTTTTAAATCTACTCCTAGGTAGAGAGGATGTCCACAAGGAACTGATGGGGCAGTATGGTTGTCTGAGGTCTAAAATATAAAGGGGCCTGATCATTTAGTGCTTTGTAAGTGAGAAGAAGGTTGAGATGGCTGACCAGATACCATGTCTCTGAGATTTTTAGACTCAAATGTAAAAAATGATAGTGCTATATATTTTAGGGTGTGTTTTCTGCAACTTTTTAAGAATGGTGGGTATTGACTTTTGTTTTAGTATTTTTAAGGCATAACAGGAGGTGAAACAGTTCCTGGGCAGATTAAAAAATGGAGTCATTGCTTTTTGGCAAGTGCCTCACACAACTCCTCCACATTCGTAATGTAATTTGGCACACAGAAGTAAGAGTAGAGAGTGAATTCTAGAAAGGTCACGGTATCAGGCAGATACTGTCATAAGTCTTGACGTTTATTTAGTTAAAAAGCTATTGTGATGCCATATGTGCTTTAAAATCCTACCCTGAAGTCATAACAGATCAATGATATTTTTTTATAAAATAGTTTTCTCGAGTGGTTTGAAGGATATCTTATGTAAACATTGTACATGAACAGATATATGAAGTCTAAGTAATAACTTACTAAAACTGTAAATGATTACAATTCACTTATTCCTGAAAAATCAACCCTGAATTCTGCATTTTTAATGTTTCGTTTACATAATCTGATTATCTTTAGTCTTCATTAATGGATTCTTGGTTTGTATAATACCAGCACAGAACCAGACTCTGCAAATTCATTCATCAACCTTTGAGTTTCATTAGTTTGATGAATGAGTCTCTAATGCATAGAAATGATCATTACGTTTAGGATCCACACATTCACATGACGATGCAGCTGATGATGAAGCTGTGATGTTCACATATACATGGAATGATCAAAGAGCATTTTTAACATTTAAATCTTTTGTTTGCACATAACATCTGATCAGGAGGTATTTCTTATTAATTCAGTGGCTCCTATCCACAGGCTAAATCTTACTTTATACTTTCTGCTTACCAGTGAAACTAACTGATCATTAAAGTTAAGCTGGCTCCTTAACAGCGCAGCAGGGGTCCACTTTAATTACATTAATCCTGCTGTTTTTACAAATTTCATACTAAATAAATCAACAAGCTGGTTTCCTCGTTTATATTTGCAGACTACACCAGAAAGTAAAAATCACTTAGGAGCCTGTAACAGTTTAATGATGACCTATGCTATGAATGACCTATGCTGCCAAAGCATGTTTCAACACTGAGGCATAATAAACAGATACCATCCTTCCTGCATGAATCAAACAGCAATATAAAAATAATTATAATCTACAAACACAATAAATACATAAACTTTGTTGTCAAGCCTCCAACTCTGAGCCTATTGTAAAATGTTGAATAGCTGCAACAGGCATATTAAAAGAGACACATTTTCTTCGAGCTTTTGAGATGTCAGGCATTAATGGTGTGATGGAATCTTTTCTGACTTCAGAGACCACAAACACTTGCTGTTTATTAACAGTGCAGTGCAGCGGGATCAAAAGAAAACATTACAAAAAGCGAAGCAATCTTGTGTTAAATACCCTGTTAGACCTTATGCATGAGTGAATTGAAATGCCTCTGCCTTCATAAAAGCTACATGTAAAGAAGGATTCGAGATAGTTTGAAATGCCAGATGTGGACATGAATCCATCATGAATCCATCTCTTTAAGTGTTGCAATATGGCAACTAGAGTTAAAGATGCTGTGATTTCTACACATCAGATTACAAGCACACCATACTGCTGTAGTACTGAGCTGATCCTTGGCCAATTGAATCAGCAAATGAACTGCACAGGTGAGATAGTGCTGATAGTGCTAGTTGGGTAATTTGTGTGCTTGTGTTACGTTATGGGGTTATTAGATAATGTTAGTATAAAACTAGTTGCATAACTTCCTCTTGTTGAATTGGAACAGGATCTATCTTGATTTGCTTGTAGCTCCACTGCTGTTGACCATACAGGTTTATCCAATCCAATCCAATCCAACAAGACCGATTTTGGTCTCATTGTATATCTGTATATATATCATTGTGTTGGTCATACAAATGTACACACATACAAAAACTGCAGAACATCTTAACTTGGGTCAAGAAACTTAATTTAATATGAAAGGTATAAAATGTACCTAGAAATACACTGAAAAACAGTAGAGTACTGTCCAGCAGAGGGCAGTGTGACCTGGTGTCTAGTACTTTTTATTACTTTACTTTACTTTAGTTTGCTTGGCAGACGCTTTTATCCAAAGCGACTTACAAGGACCTAGCGCTGTGTGTCTGGCTCAGGGACACACCTGGTAAGGGATGGATTAGGAGTCAGACGGCATTCGAACCTACGACCTCCTACATCCCAGTCTGACGCTTAACCCATTGAGCTACCAGGCCGCCAGGCCAGGTTCCCCGATAAAAAAATAAGGTATAATCTCTTAATAATATCAATGATAAGGATGCATCAGTTAAAGCTTTGGGGATTTCAGTCACAGTCCCTGACTTATCCCTCTTCATTTTGGCCAGTCAGTCTCAGACCTGCCATTATCTCTTCCACCAGTCCTAGTCTCTGAATATTCCCCATTCCCAGTTTCCTCATTTTGCCAGCCAGTACTAAAACCAGCCGTTTCCAGCTCCTCGGTCCATCATTATGCTTCTCTGTGCTGCCCTCCCGCCTGATCCCAGTCGCCTGTAAGCTCAGTTATCACCATTTCAATAGAAATCGCAGAGAGACACCCGCCTGCCAGTCTGTCTGTGTTTGGGTCTTCTTTCCTGCTGCTCTTTTACCAACTGTGATAGCTTTGAGATACACAACAATCAATTCAAAAACTGTTATTCGTTCACCCAGTGAAGAATTTACTCCAAGGAATTCTTGTTCTTAATGCAGTCGCTCACCATGCTGTCTGGAATTCAAAGCTCCCATTTAGAAACTGTAAGTGTGTGCAGTCAGATTTGCAACACCACAAATGATGTTTCTGATGCAGTACACTACATTTTCAGCCAGACAGCTTTTATTCAAATAATGTCTAAGTTTTGTACACGTGAGATGCCTTCTTTATAAGTTTCTTTACAACTTAGATTTAATACATATGTTTATTTTTTAATTATCTGATTATATATATAAAAATAAAGGTGTCATTTGTATGTTACAGTACATTAAAAATTTCAACAATAAAACATGGATGGACCGATATGGGGAGCCTATTGGAGCAGAGAAAGCCACCCTCCTCTGGTCAGTCACGGTGTCTATATTTGCTATCGGAGGCCTTTTCGGAGCGCTGTTAGTCTCCTTCACCATCAAAGTACTTGGAAGGTGAGTTCATTCACGTGTGCCGTTAATAACAGCATGTTTTTCTGTGCTCGCTGGGTTAGGTGCACAATGAATGCAGAAAATGAAAAACATAAAGATCGTAGTGAACTCAAAATGTTGAAGAGGAAGGTGTAAAGTTTTGATAAATTGTTATTGAGTAGAAAAACCTCACCGGATTGTGGGATTGCCAGGTCAGGACAAAACCAGTAAAACCTCTGTAAAACCTGTTCACACCTACTGACACCCTGTAGGGAAGTAAGCATACCTGAGTTATCTTCACAAAAGGGATTATATCACATGACAGACTTGACCTTTATATGACACACGATATAGACCATTTTTATTGCATTACTGGAAATACCCTCTGTAACAGCCTATTAGACAATGGCGTTGCTGTTGTGTACTTCTTACATGTCTCTTTTTTTGTCAGGCTGTCAGTTCTACTATTCCTTTTTATGTGCTTCTGTTCTATTTTCATTGCGCATGCGTGTGAAAGCATGATATTTTCACGGGAAGAGTTACTGTAACGTGCTCATTGGAATGAATTACACCTCCCTTGTTTTTTACATTGCTGCACTGGACACAGAACAAGCTTTCGTTATTTTCACCATCTACGTATATCGTCATGTCATACTGTGCGCTGTGAGTCAGACAGGTTAGTAATGAACGCTGAAGTTTAGGAGAATGACCCAGACAAAGATATAATTTTGTATTTACGTCATTGACATTTTATTCTGCATTGTGAGTTCTTATCTGTCAGACGGTCTGATGAGGTGGTCAGGTTTCAGTCCAGCTGCTTTGTTTCCCCTGCATGCTTGCCTGCCTCACGTGTAGAACATCTATGCTGTGCTGTATCCTTCACCTCCACCACCGACCCAACTCCTTCACTCCTGAACACGGGGAGAGGTCGAACTCCTAATGAGTGTTTACCACAGTGGAAAGAGTTGTTGTTTCCTTAGGTAAAAATAAAATATATATAATATTGCAGACCTTAGGCACTAAATAGATAAAATATATTGAATTGATTTTTCGTCAATTGGATTTTCCTCAAATGAAGCATGACTGGCCATGACCAGTCTGCTTTGGAGAAGAGTTATTGATTTTTCTGCTTTATGGATGTCTTCTATTCATCAAAATATTCACTCAGACAGTTTTCACCTTAAAGCCACGAATGCCGTAAATAATAAAATTTTAAAGACCTTTTAGGCCATTACCACTATGTTAAATAATAAATAAACCATTCTACTCATTTTGAAGATTTTAAATGAAAAATAAAACGATTTGAATAATACATGCCTTCCCATTTATCCGATGTTATCTACTCTTAATGCACTTTCCAACCATGTTCTCCTCTTGAATTTAGAAAGGGAAGCTTGCTGATGAATAACGCCTTTGCCATAATAGCTGCTCTGCTGCTCACTCTGGCTGAGAGGGGGAAATCATTTGAGATGCTCATCATTGGCCGGCTCATAATCGGAGTGGACTCTGGTAAGAGTTTATTTTACTCACCATTTACGAGGTTGTGTGCAATCGTCACTGTGAAGCTGATGAAATTATCATTGAAATCCAACACACTGGCAGAAAGATTGTATTCAAACTTTATATACTGTGTCGGCACAGTGCCATAGTTGTCATGTCAGCCTCCTCCTTTGACATCTTTTCCACACAGTCAATGCAGCTTTTCCAAATGACACGTCCCCACAATGTAAAATCAATGTTTTTAGATTGGTACTGGAATCCCACTGACTGGCTCCTAACAAATGTTCCTGAGCGTGCTGATTTTGTTTGGGTAATATTTAAAATAAATCATTTGCAATAACAGATGTCACAGGTCAAACTCAGGGAAGCTAACGTGTCAAACCTGAATACACTCATCCTACACTGCTCACTGCACATGTACAATCACTGCGGATCACAAGCACGTTTTCCACAGAAACATTTTCTAAACCGCTGACACTGATTTGTGGGAAAATCTATCCAAGACATTTTCAATCAGCACAGGTGTCCATGGCAACACTTCAAGACAGTTCATTATTTTCAAGTGCAACTAAATGCTGGCTACTGCACCTGCTAAGATTGTTTGTTTTCTGTGTTTTATGTCTTTCTAATCTGCAAAGTGACTAACCTGGCTTCTATTTTCCTGACAGGTATCGCTCTCAGCGCCCTCCCCATGTACCTGGGAGAAATTTCTCCAAAACATATCAGAGGCTTCATTGGCCAGTTCAACTCCATACTCATCTGTTTGGGAGTGTTCACAGGACAAGTGCTAGGACTGCCTGAGCTGCTGGGTGAGGTCAGTGACATTATGACTTAGATAATATAAATCCAGATTTGGGTTTGTTGCCTCAGGGCAGCTCTAGTGATTATGTGACGGCATAGAAGGCAAATAAATGATATATTCATTATAGAACAAGGTTAGTTTGACAAAAGAAATACCAGAAATGATTCCAATCAAACATACAGTGAAAACATTTTTATATATACATGTACAGTAATTAGGCATAATATTATGACCACTGACAGGTGAAGGGAATAACACTGGTTTCTCTTCAGCATGGCTCCTGTTAGTGCGTGGGTTAGTGCGTGGGATATATTGGGGAGAAAGTGAACATTTTGTCCTAAAGATCTATGAAACACGTGGAATGGATTTAAGCATAAGGATTTGAGTTTGACAAAGTCAGTCTGCAGTGGTCAGTATCTATCAAAAGTAGTTCAAGTAAGGAGCAGCGGTGAACTGGTGTCAGGGTAATGGGGGCCACAGTTAATTGAGACACATGAGGAGTGAAGGCTGGTCTGTGTTGTCTTATTCCATTCATGTATCCGTGGGACATGCTGGACAAACAAGGCCTCATCTTGCAACGTACAAGATCAGGATACCTTGGTGCCAGATACCACAGCACAACTTCAGGGGTATCTACTATCTATCCACTCTATACAAGTAGTTCTAACTGTAAGAGTGAATGACCCTAACTCCTCTAATAACCACCTTCTACTCACTAAATGTTCTTCTTATTTTGCAACTAAGCATACAGTATATATTGACACTATTGTATGATATTGTCTGATCAGAAATGCCCTAACAAACAAAAAAAACACAGTTTTAGTTACAGATAGTGATAAAATAAGCCTTAATCCCCACATGAATATATTAATATTTAAAGTTAACACAAATTTAAACATGCTAAACTGTGACACTCATCGGACTAATTTGTGGCAGTGTGCACTGCTTCCATAGCTAAGAGCTCCTCTCTCACATAAAAGGTCACGTGCACTTCAGCCCCCCCTTACAGACATGTTTGTTGTTATTTTAAATTGTTACTTAGAAATACACTGAAATACAGTTTTTAAATTGTTAAATTTTTTAAAATTTGACCTCACAGTTGACCTCTTTCTGAGGTCCAGAAAGAGGTTGTTGTTTTTTGCCTGAGGGCAACACCGTGCCATGCAGTGTTAGGTCGAAAGAGGCATGTTTGATCTTTCATTAAACGATGTCACCATATAGTTTTGGTTCTTAAACCTAAACATGCTGTTTTTGTGTTTGTACGCCCTGTATTGATTTTTAAGCCTGTGCCCAGGGGCCCATTGTTCTGTAATCCTTTATCCATGCATGGACACTTTAACTTTTGAAGGAGCCTGTTATTTTCCACACTGCTGAGGCTGTCCATTGCATTTCAAAGTTGCAAATGAAAAAAAAACAACACACACACTCCCCAAATTGTTGGCAAAATATAGAAAAAGACAGAAACAGAATCTTTCATCTATTTACTGGAATATGGACACAGTTTTAAGGAAAAAAAACATGCACATCTGAGAGTGCACAGAAGCGCAGCTTGGAACGAGCTATGAGACGGTCTGGATCACTTCCTATGCATTTTTCTGGGACAGCACAGGACAACTGTTGCATCCCTAATCTCCTCTCTGCTGCAGATAAAACCATACCGACACCACTTCAGTTTCACACATTCGTTCTTGAGACTGTGGCAACTGTCAGGTCTGCCACATGAACCTACTGACCTCTGTAACTCTCTTGTGACATCAAGGTGTGAATTACCCACAGTGGTTTAAATGTCAAGGACTTTCCATTAGTCGGTAGAGCTGATGAAGTCTTGTGAATAGATTTTTCAACTCTATGGCTACAGTCCAGTGGATTAAATGTCATTTCGATTTGACATTCAGGAAAAAAGACGGACCACTCTCCACTGCTTTTTCTTTGCAGTTTGAGGGCGACATGTACTCCTCCACCACCGTAATTAAATCACATCATTTGCACAGTATGTGATTGGTTCTGTCGTTCCCTTTCTTTCAATTAAATATTACCAGAAATTCTCAATCAAAACTCCTTCACCCTAGAGCCACTTTCCCGCTTCTCACCTTAACACCCACTGAACACAGGTTTAGCTCTGTTTACTCGGCTCACCGCTGAGGCGTCTTCATGGCACCGGTCCAGCTATTATTTATACAATTGATAATTCATGTGGTGGATTTTCTGTTTATCTATTACAGCTGAAAACAGACATTCGCCTGAGGCACATATGTTTTGAAAGCCAAATTCTGTTGCGTAATATGAACAGAAAGCAGGAATCACATAAAGCTTTCCACTCTTGGCGTGTTCCGTTGGTTTTAGCTGACTGCTTACTTTTTGTGCTTTCCCAAACGTAAAGCACACAATAGCGTCTTTCTGAAGTTGTATGTGTGTCTGAGAGTGTGAGGATCATAATCAGTGACATAAATATGGCTTTTATTTCTGCTGGATGTGTGTATTACTAAGCTATATATTTTATTAGAGAACATTCAATTCTAAGGTGGAGTTTAGCTTAGTTACTCTATCTTTCAAGGTTTTTAAAGACAAGATAAAAAAAATGATAAAATCAGGAAACACTGACTCTAACAAAGCCAGATAGTAAGATGATACTTACAATTACCTACAGAAAATAGTACTCTCACTGCCTGCTTGTTAAACTGTAATCACACTTGTCTGGAAACATTTTGTTACCAAACAGTGGAATCAAATAAATGGTGGGATAAGAGCATCCATTTCATAAAACAGGTTACTGCTCGCTAAAACACCTTTAAGCATTTTGTTATAAGCTGAAGTGCAGTCAGGTAATACAAAGAAAAAAACATTTGCACAGTTCCTCTCTGTGTGTTGATCGATAAATCAGGTGAATGAGGTTCATATTCTGTGAGAGAGCGTGGGACTGTACAGCATCTGTTTGTCTGTGATCAAAGCCACAAACAACTAGACTTCATCCATGCCCCGCTTTATGCTGTGATATACATTATGCTCACAGCTAACACTGCATATTTCCAGAAGTGCATTTGCTTTCACTGTAACAGCGATGATTTGAGCACAGCAAACATGTTATAGCCATTGAATGTTGGATGAAGCTCCGTCAATCATGACGGCTTGGCTATTGTTATGATGAATATGTTGGCTTCTGTCTTTTCAATGGTTTTCTTCCAGTTCCGTAGAAAACACATATATATATATATATATATATATATATATTTACACATAATCATTATGTATTTTAACTTCACCTCTTTTTTCTCTTTTGCTGGTGTGAAGTCAGGGATGACATATGTACTGTACACGCATTGAAATGCATATCGTGAACTGTGAATCCCCTTGATCTTGGTTTTATTTTCAGGGAATTTGTCAGGGTTCACTTCTCCATTTTTTTCCAATGTCACTTTCCACTTACATTTATTCAAGGATCTGGTGTCTGGGCATCCAGCAAAGCAGGCGCTCATTTTTGATTTATAAGTATTGGCTTGTTCCATCTATCATTTTGATCTGCAGACCACTTTCATAAATATCATATGTAGTTCTTTGTCTTCCATCTTATGTATTCATAGCACATCTGTGACCCCCCCTTCAGACATGCCTGTTTCCATAATATTTGTCACGAGCTTCACAGACATATGTGACACATCTGATGGTTATGCCACTGTGATCTTTGCTGGCCTTTGGTTATGAGGCTCAAACAGGTTTCCTCTCGGTGGAGGCTTCTGAAAATGGAAGCTTGTCTAAGATGTCACTTGCGGGGCGTAAAATGTTGATAAGCTTTGACAAATGATAATTGCTCTAACCTTCATGCTTAGCCACTGACCTTCGCCCAGTAGGGAAACATGTTTATTGCAGCATTACAGCAGGAACTTGCTTTTAGCCAGTCTGTCACTGGAGTCCCACGAGACACAGAATTCATCAGCATGCCTCAAACATGGCCTGCATCTGTACTATATATCAATCATTATCTGTCTGTTGTTTCAGAGGGCTAAACGTGCAAGACAAGAGATATATGGGGATGGTCACTGTATTACAATTAATTTTAGGTGGTTGTGACTGAGCCACTGAGTAAAAATATGAGTAGACCAGATATCGTTTCCTCTCTAGGGTTATATGCTTTTACCTCTCTGCAGTTTGGCTGTACAGCATAAACATTAATAAAGTACATAAAAAAACAACCAATGCAAGAATAAATTACACATACAAGTTTTAAGTAATGGGTTTCCCATTCCTAAACAATCCAGCATAAATAAATTTCAATTTTATTTGTCTCATACATAGTTACACAGTGTACAACAAGCAGTGTAATGTGTCTTTCTGCATTTAACACCTGGTATTGGGGAGCGTGCCACAGCTGGGAATCAAACCCGCAACCTTCTGCATCCCAGCTTATGCCTTAACCCACTGAGCTACCAGGCCGCCAAAAAGGCCTCCTGACATATCAGGAGGAAAAAACATTTAAAAAATGTCACATTTGCATAATGAAGTTTACACAGATTAAAATGAACTAGTCCACATTCATAGTTCACAGTTTTAAACTTTGAACTAAACTCACTGTCTCAGAATATGAGGTTAGAGTTATTTTTAGACAAAAAGCCAAATAAGCCAATCAGGATACTGATTAACATTACGTGCAAGTGAAGTCAATTTATTGTATATTATAGTATCTGTTGAAATACAGTTTATTATTTTGAACAATTACAATTTAGTTATCAAGTTATCCTTTCCCACAGCACAGTAGTGTAGTCACACAAAGAGCAATAGCATAAACCAAACTAACATCTTGTTGTTCGATGCAAATTAGGAAACGAAGAGTTGTATTTTCTACTTGGATAAATTTACTGGCATTACAGTTTTACTCTTTCCCAAAAATATGACTTACTGTGCTACAGTAAGTGAAGTAAAAATATGACTTACTGTGCTACAGTAAGTAAAGTAAAAATATGACTTACTGTGCTACAGTAAGTGAAGTAAAAATATGACTTACTGTGCTACAGTAAGTCATATTATGGCATATGGCATATGGCCTGGGAGCTCAATGGGTTAAGCGTCAGACTGGGATGCAGAAGGTTGTGGGTTCGAACCCCGTCTGACTCCTAATCCATCTCCTACCAGGTGTGTCCCTGAGCCAGACACTCAGCACTAACTCCTTGTAAGTCGCTTTGGATAAAAGCGTCTGCCAAGCAAAGTAAAGTAAAGTAAAGTAAAGTAAAGTACAGTACTTTGGTGCCAACACTAAATAGAGATCGCACTGCAAGCAGGCCCTGGTACTGAGAAACTGCAGTATTTCAGTGTTACAAATCAGAAACAGTATTATAAAAAAACACATATCACATGATACAGTATAGCCTTCTAAAATACCTGTGTACTAGTGCTACTTGCAGATACCAAGGAACAAAAAAGATAAATTATTTAATAATTGTTTATGATTTAAGTTCTTTAAGTTAGAGCTATCTATTACATCACAGATCTTTAATAATTTCAGAGGCAACTCACAATCTTCACTGGCAACTGGACTAGTTTCACCCTTCCATTCCAGAGGGCTCTCTCAAGTCTGACTGACTGGTAGGAGCAGCAGGTTAACATACACTGTGGCGTCCTCAAGTTGTTGGTACTTGGTGGTCACCTGTGGGTTGTCCCTCCCTGTGGCTTTTATGTACGTCACTGTGACCACCCGAGCCAGCGCTTGAACGACTGTGAAACCGCCTGGGTACAGTTGAAAGAGCTGAATTGTAAGTGGGCGGTCGATTATGTGTAAGGCCTCCTTTGTATAACGAGGGTCGTCCAGTCTCGCACCGCGCTTGAACCAGTCAGCTTTGCGTATTAGGATTCTGTCTTCATTGTCCTGAAACGAGTCCAGTTGCCATTGAAAAACCTTTTTTGAGATAACTGTGACCTGGATGACCCAGAATCTTCACAGGTATCCTAAGCAACAGTGCAGGATTTTGGGAGGAAATTAGTTCGAACTCAAGTATCACGTATATTTGCACAAAGAAAAAGAAATCTCAGGCATAGTTCAGTAAGCTTTTATCATACTACATCTGCAAGATGATAATGTCCTATACAGAGAAAAGATAATGTATCTGTACAGAAAGGAGGTACATTTTTCCGCATTTGATTTACATTTTGACTTTGACTTAATTGGTAGGAAGGGAAGGAAGACACATTGCTTCGGCAATTTAAGAATGGGACACCACTCTGCAAGGGTCAGTTTGCCCTTCTGACAGGGTAACATGAAAGCAGGCTTATAGAGGGGGTGGCATAAATTACAAACAGCGACAGGCAGTGGAATCGTGGGCTTTTCTTCTGATCCTGGCAGATCTCCACCTATGGCAGAGTTTCTGATGACGTGACGTTTTTACCAACAAGAATTTCATTTTGTGAGAATTTATTACAGAAGGTGTGCTGTTATTAGAAGAAGAAGAAGAATCCACTTTATTCTCATTGAATACATTTTTACATGTTACAATGAAATTTCTTCTCTGCATTGGACCCATCCCCCCTTTGGGGGGAGCAGTGAGCACTCGGGGAGCTAGCGCTGAGTGTCTCGCTCTGGGACACACCTGGTGTGGGGGATGGGCTGAGTGCCGCAGCTGGGAATCAATCCTGCTATTCCTACATCCCAGCCCTTTGCCTTAACCACTGAGCCACCAGGACACCATATGTCTATATATAGACATACAGGAACTTGCATACATTTTAACCTTCAGGCAATAAGCGAGGCTAATGGGACATCAATTATAAAGGGGGGAAAAGCTCCTTCACCCAAATGCGTCAGTCACAATGTTATACTATATCTACTTCATTTGGTAGATGCCAAGTGCATTATTGAATTGATACAAATGTGATACTCAATTGTTCTTTCAGAAAATCCTGATGTTTTTTCCTGTATTGCACCATGTAATTCTTCATGCATTAGTTGAGCACAACCAACACTGAGTGGCAGCTAATTAAATCGTACCACTTGCAGCGGAAATAAGCTGAAGATTTCATACCCCACAGCCCCTACATTCTCACATGAGATAACTGAATGGAAAACAAACAAACAAGTGAAATACAACAATCAACCATTGCCTGCTTTGTTTAGTTTACTCCAGGTCATAGCTGGGCTTCTTGAACTGAGATAATGAGGGCTCAAGGAGACACAGTCTCCTCAGTTAACGAGCTTTCGGTGCATTTTGTTTGCACTGCGAGCAGGGCTGTGTGTGTGTGTGTGTGTGTGTGTGTGTGTGTGTGTGTGTGTCTGAGCGCTTCTGAGTGTGTGTGTGTCTCAGCTGACTTCGAATTGACATGTCAATTATGTTTTATGTACAGTATATTCTGTAAAGGCACAGTCCAACCTCATTATTAACTGGTGACACCCAACCATCTGTTCAGTGCTCTCCATATGTCTGAACACATCTGTATGTTGTAACCCTCCCTTGATGAAGGCTTCAGTCAGTCTTTAATGATGTACCAACATCAGCAGCCTTATTGTATCGTGGCAAAATATTACATGGAGATAAAAAATTGGCCAACCTACATAAATGGGGATCCAAAACATTAAAAACATCTCATAACCACCACTCCACCACCTATTATGACCTCAGTAATACTGTACATATAGTAGAATTATCACCTTACTGACAGTTTCAATATAAACTTAGAATTGGGAAAATATGATACCTAATTATTAAGTGGCCAATGAGTGTGAGATTATAAAAAACAACACAGGGACATGAATTAGATGCTTTGTCTGTCAGAGCAGCCTCTTAGAAGTAGCATATACTGTAAGTTCCAATACTCATCTCCAGCTGGGATAAGACGACTCACATCTCAGTATCAGTGGGGTCTCGAGTTTGTGCAGCATGTTAGTATTAACTATCTACACAGCTCACGCAGGACTTAGTGCGAAGATGATCACAGAAAAGAGTTGGACAGTTAGCAGTGAAGAAGAGCCTGTTTTATCAGAAGCAAAACATTCTTCCATCCATCTTCATCCGCTTGTTGAGATTAGCTTTCCTCTAGTTCAGGAGGCTGCCTGAGCGACCTCTCAGTGAGGAGGAGCAGGGGCTCTACTCTGAGCCCCCTCCAGGACGAACAAGCTTCTTACCCTATTTCTGAGGCGCAGCCCACACACCCTGTGGAGGAAATTAATTTAGCCCACTTGTGTTCGGAATCTTGTTCTTTTGGTCACTACCCACAGTGAGGGTGGTAACATAGATCGACTGGTACATTGAGAGTGGTACTTTTGGCTCAGCTCTTTATTCACCATGACAGACTAATACAGAAGATGCTGCCCCAATCTGCCTGCCAACCTCTGAAAGTAAATAATACCCAGATACTTAAACTCCTCTAATTGGGGCAAGACCTTATTCCCAACCCTAAGAGGTCAATTCAACCTATTCTAGCTGAGGACCATGGTCTCAGTGCAGATTCTTATCCCAGCTGCTTCACACTAGACTATGAACAGATCTTTTGAGAACTGATAATCGAAATAATAATAAATGAATAATAATATATTTCCAAAATTGAATAATCAAGTAGAAATCACTGACTGGTGGTTAGGGGGTGGACTTCAAAAACTTCTGCAGTGATGGCACTGCTGTTTAATCAATATGGGCAGTAAAAGATGACAGCAACTTTGTACCTTTAGTTAGTGCATTGTGTTTTTTGTGTGGGACTAAAGCCAATCCCAGCTGTCACTGGGATGCACTCAACAGGTCACCAGGCAGACAATCATTCACACTCACCTTCACATCTATGGGCGATTTAGAGTCATCAGTTACTTTACTTTGCTTGGCAGACGCTTTTATCCAAAGCAACTTACAAGAAGCTAGCGCTGGGTGTCTGGTAGGGGTTGGACTAGGAGTCAGACTAGGATTCGAACCTGAGACCTGCTGTATTCCAGTCTGACGCTTAACCCATTGAGCTACCATGCCGCCTAGTATGCCAACTTTCAGGCTGGAGAGGATGAACATGTACACAAATCTTGCCGACCATGGATATACATATAGCATATAAATAAATCAATACAATTCAATTCAGAAAGTCTTAATCACACCATGCATTTATTTATTCAAAGAGTGTTATGCAACAGTAAAACACTCACTTCAGATGCCTTTGAATATGGTGTAGTTCTCTCTGGTTTGTAGCTTTGATGGACTCCTGTCGTTGATGTTTTGACTGCAGGAGTCCAGGTGGAACTACCTGTTTACCTTCCTGGCGCTGCCGGCGGTATTGCAGATGAGCGTGCTGCCCTTCCTCCCAGAGAGTCCTCGCTACTTGCTGATGGAGAGGAGGGATGAGGCTGGAGCAGAGAGAGGTATAACATACACAACAGAAACGCACACTGCAAAAAGTCATACTTAAACAAAACTGAATAAAAATGCTGCAGTTTTCTGAGTAGCTTTGAAAAGCCGATTAAATGGTTGCTCATTTTGACCTGGGTTAAATAACTGATATAGATGTAAATAAAGGTAATATATGGCTGAACTTATTTGAATTTGAAATTGGAAAAAAATAAGTACAGCAGCAATACCAAAAACAGAAAAACCAAAGTCAAACTTAGCAGTATGGCAAGTCAGTAACCCATAAAACACTTTTATCGTTTAAAATGTTTTAAAAAATCATAGAATTACACTGCTGATTACCTGGTTCAGTATTAAGTCTATCAGAAGAGTAGATATCAACTGTGCATATAGGGCAGGAAAAGTGCTCTGGTAAGGGGGCTTCAGGACCATGTATGGGAGGTGCTGAGTATCTGCAGCCAGGCCAGCTGACAGTCTTGGCTGAGCCTAGGAAAAGACGATGTTGTTCAGTTTTTGCACAACCCTAGCGCCCCCCCCCCCACACACACATTTATTCATCACCTGGTTAACAATATTTCCTCATAAAATCCCTCACTTCCACTTTACTTTTACTTTCCATTTCTCTTTTCTTTTCTGTGCACAGGACTTATGCTGACCAGACATTTAGACAATTTACTAACCATTAAATCGGTCAACATCATAACCACTATTTTAAGGTGGTTAGGAAGTTGACTGAATCACTGCATATTGTATCTGAACATAGTTTTTGATACAGACTAAATCGTGTACTGTAACGAATAATTCAACCGTCTATTGCTGCTGAGAAAATGTGGAAAGTTGCTTTTATGGAGGCAGCACAAGGATAGTGGGCTCCACTCAGTGTCAGTGTTGTGGGCTGAGGACTGTGGCACAGCAAAGAATGGAAATAAATACTGAGACAAATTAATTTTAATATTTAAGGAGTGCATACAGAGGTTTTTTTTTTACCTGTATTTAAGATTAAGGCTATGTTATATTTATGTCAGCAAATTTAAAATTTAACAATGCAATCCTATAACTTTGGTTTCACTTTAAAATGGTTCACATATATAATGTTACATAAAAAAATAAAAGAATAATATTTTATTAAACAGCTGCCTTCTAAGCGTTAGATTGGTTTTACCCACATTATGGCGCTTTGGTGAATACTATAATGTCTACTTGGTATATTTTAGGTTTACTCGAGCTAAAGTACAAGGCTCTTTTCACTTTAATAAAGTGCTAGTCATGTGCCACCCAGTATAACCACATGTTCTGACTGAGCCACAAACAGACATGATAGCAAAATAGAGAAGAAAGAAGAAAAGAGAAGATAATAAAAGAATGAAAACAGATGAAAACACACAGAGTTTGATACCAGAAGCTGTAAGCCACATAAATTAATAGATTCAAGTGGAAGTCTTTATTTAAAAATAAATGAACTTTGGTTCTAAACACAATGGAATAATGGTGTGGGACATCATGATGAGCATAATGACACAGGTAGTCTCTCAGATCAAAACCAAGCTCATCAGTTACTTCACAACACAATTTGTCTCACTGCATTTGGTCATCTGAGTTATATAATGTATTGCAAAGCACAAAAACTGAAGAGGCGATGCACCATGAAGGAACCACGGCCGACAACAGCTGACAAAGCGGAGAAAAAATGATCTTTTATGAGGTCAACTACGGGACAGCCCATTCAAGCAGGCAATTGTTGAATCGAGACTGGTAGCTGCACAGAGGAAAATTGCAAAGTTGAAAAACCAGCTCCACGAAGTATGCCGTGATCGGGTCAACTCTGAGAACAAAAAACTGACAGTTCCAGTACTTATTGCAAATGTTAGTGTGGTTCAGAGTGTGAAAGCCTCTCAGACCACAGACAAAGATCTACAGTATATAAGCTGATTCTGCAGCTGCATAAATCCCATGAAGACTTGCATTTGGCCAATGCTGAGGACACGGAAAACTGAACAGGAGCAGCAAGAGAAGGTTCAGGTCTAGAAAAAAGGCAATGTAGGTCTCAGTGTAGAAACTGCAGAAAGAATAAGTAACTGTGATCAAGAAAGCCATCAAGATTGTTCCCTGTAACAATAAGGATCAGCCAAAAGACCCTGTCTGCACAGGCTGAAGAGGTTGAGAAGGTCAACGCTGACATACAGATGTTTCAGAATGATCTGTTGCACAAGCTCTGAGTCTGGAAACGTTTGGGCAATAGATAAAAACTCAAACAAGGTACTAGTGCATCCAAACTAAATAAATACCTCAAAAACTGAAGTAATCCTCAGACAAAGAAATGGTGCAGATCGCAAAAAGACCTTTGTTGTGAAAGAGGCCCAGTAGGCAGTAGGTCAGCTGCATCTTAAAGAGGAATCTGAGACCTGAAAAACGTGAGCGGCAAACTCAAAGCTGACCAGAAGAAGGCAGAGGAGCAGCTGTTGGTTAATCTGAAATGCTGGCAGGGGGAGAAAGCTTCTCTCCAGGCATAAAAGACTCCAACAAGTCCTGAACGTGAAGCAGCAGGTGGTGGTGAGAGAGAGGGAGCGACATGGGCTAAAGGATAAATGATCTCGAGCAGAAAATAAGGAAATGTTGGACTAGTCTAAAGAGAAGAAATGCTGGGTGTATGAAGGTTATATGGGCTGAAGTCTGTGCAACGTGTTTTCAATGCTAAATACCCAGGAATTTCAGTAAGGAAGACACCTGCTGTGGATGAGTGCAGTGAACCTTTTCCTGCACAGTGATGTGGAAAAAGCCACAAGCAATATTTTATTATTGGTCATATTCAAAATGAATTTCTCTAGACAGTTATGGTTAGGCGTGTGAGGGACACAGACAAAGTGTGAGTTTGGAACGCCCTTGCTGTGTGTGGGAATAACCCAGTTGTGGAGTGAGCCAGAATAGTTTAGAAGACGCACCCTGTCTGCTATTGTAACGCTAGAAGTGCCGAAAGCGTAATTCTACCAGGAGATGGCGTTAAAGATTGACGGCCAATCAGAAGCCACAAGTGCATGGATGTTTGGAAAACGCGCAGGACAGTTGGCCTTGAGGACCAGGAATGCACACCCCTGGTATACAGAAATTCATTTTGAACTAACACTGAACTTGGAGTCCTTTACCTAAGTCTCATCCAAACCCCTAACCCCCAAACTCTACACTAACCACTAACCCTGTTACCCCAACCAAATGCCTAACCCATACCCTAACAAAAACCTAATATCAACCCTAACACTAAAACCTAGTCTTAACCCCTTGAATGGTCTTCAGAGCTAATAAATAAAATTGTCCCCACAAAAATGTGTTGCAAATACAAGATCATACCAGCTGTACATAACAATTAAATGACTAACATCAGACAGAGAGAGAAATAATACTCGTCTTTCACCAGAAACTTCCATTAGAAGAAGTCCTGGCTAACTCTCTGTCCTAGGTTTGGTTTTATGTAGTAATACAGATTTATTATATATTTTCCTGATAAAGTGAAAAATATGAACAGACAAGCAGCTACATGAAATATGCTAAACACTACGTGTCTTACAATGATTAGTACTAGTGGTACCGTTTCACTTAATGTAATAATCTGGTAAATATGTGACAAATTTGTGTTAATAAACAAGATTTAAGATAGATGTGTGTTTTTATAGCGGAGCCAAAATCCGTCTGTTACGTTAATTCAGTGTGTCATTGTCAGCCCTACTGCATGCTTCATGAGAGAGAGAGCTGTGTTGTGTTGACAGAGGATTATGTCATGTTAAAGTTATATTGCCGTGTTTTGAATTATGAAGAGTTTTTGGAGTGAAGAGTCATACAGTTTATTACCCTCTCTACTAGTTAAAGCGGCCAATGAGCTACGTTACGTTATTACATCATGTTTATTACTGCTGAATATTAGCAGACTTTTTTATTAGTTAGACAGGGTCTATTGTGGTCATGATGAAAGTGAACAGTCAGAAATTCTTGGCATTTTCATGAGGCTGTCTGTTCACCTGCAGATTTTTTACTGTGCTTAAAGGACATCTGAGACAGTGCAGAATGAGCTGCTTGACTGTATGTTCTCAGTTGAAGGAGAGACGGGCTAAATGTAACGCAGACGGTGTATTTTCACGTTAATTTAATTATTGTGCATGATGAATTATTTGTTTATACTGATGGTGAAAATGTGGTTAGAGTGTATCTGAAATCTGACATGCAAAAGTTCAATAATTTCAATAGCCGCCACTGCTTCAACCTCTGTAACCTTTAAATGGATGCCAGGACCGCTGCAGACATACAACATGAACAGACAGGGTGCAAGAGAACATGCTGTTTCTGTCTGACACTGCATGATGATAATAGGATACTACAGGGCCACCCCTCAAGATTTGTGTGTGTTGACAACAATTCCCCCAACAACAGGGATGTAACACAAGCCAACAACATGGATCCGCAGCACTGCACAGGATCATGCCAGCGAAATATTGGCT
This sequence comes from Microctenopoma stevenorrisi, assembly GCA_032270685.1. Taxonomy (NCBI): domain Eukaryota; kingdom Metazoa; phylum Chordata; class Actinopteri; order Anabantiformes; family Anabantidae; genus Microctenopoma; species Microctenopoma stevenorrisi. The sequence goes on along the minus strand of JAUMTR010000022.1, from coordinate 6,117,043 downwards.
TGCAGTTATAGAGATGGTGTGAGGGGCATTTGGGCAAGATGTCCTTTCACCAACAGTTCTTCTCTTCCTGAACTAGTTATTCACAGCCAGTCTTTGTCACCAATTGTCTAAGGCTCACATAAAGAGCAGGGAGGTATGCACTGTTTAATCATATATATGTAATATAGAAATAGCACTTAGATAGATTTAGACTTTAAACCAATAAATAATAAAAGAGAATATGTTGGTTTTGCCTCCAACCATTTCAACTGTCATTATTACTTTAATTCATTTTTTTTTGTCTTTTTGTGTTCAGTGTAGGTTAAAGAAAAGAAGTCTATTTTTTCCATTTCTCTGAACTGGCCCAAGGTCAGACTTTATTTAATTTATATGACTAGAGCAGCTATAAACACAAAAAGATGGAAAAATGAGAAGATTAGCTAAAATGAAAAGTGTTCCATCCAGAGTACATGCAAAGTACAGGCACAATTTCCACTTATAACAACCAATAAACAAGGATTGAACTGCAAGATGGAACAAACTCCTCATACATAATAAAAACTATGTATTAATAGTGTGGATAACATCTTTCAAATATGCAAAACAATGCACAATAGTAAACAAATGATTCTATAAAAAAGTAACATCAATTTACACATCAGTGAAGTAATTCCAAAGTTGTCAAACAGTCATAGGCATTTAAATCATTACATCAAAAGACCCACAAGATGATAGAAAACAACAGAATAATTGTTTCCGTAGTGACCTTAACAAGTTCTTTGATTCTAACTGGAACTGAAGACAACTGCGTTAAAAGAATGAATTAAGTTCTTTATTTGAACAGTGGCAATTCACAACTTAAGTCATCTCAACTCATATATTTGTGTAAGGTTTAAGATAGATATGCTCTGATCAGCTTTTTGCTGCTGATTCTGATATTGATCACCAATAGGTCCCGATCACCGATCACTGGTACTTGCTAAATTTCTATTTAGCAAACAGCTCTATTTTCCGAATTCACTGTCATGTCATGTTATATTACTGTGCAAATGCAAATAACTGCATTTTACTTTGACTTCGTTTAAGTTGAACGTTTTTACTTTATTTAGATTTGTGGTTTTAAACTTTCTGTTTAATTTGAACTCTTGCACAAAGGAAGGAGCGGTTCAGGGTGCATTTCACTGAGCTGTACTTGTATAACTATGCATGTGACAAATAAAGAATGAAATCTTGTAGACAAAGACGTTGAGAATCCAGAGCCATATATGATTCACAAAAACATAAATCACGAAAACATTACATGTTCAAAAGAACTAGTGACGAGATTTTTCAGATGGTCAATTCAAATGGTTGCTAAACTAATCAATACTGTAGAACGCAGTTCTACTGATTCATCTAAAGCTCCGATGCTGAGGGACCTAATTAACTATTTAACAACTCAGAGTTCAGAAGAAAAGGAATTCCCATTTGTAATGAATGCATCATCATCACGCTCCATCCATCCATCTATCCATTCATCATTCCTTTCTTCATATAGAAACAGACAACCATTCACACTCACATTCACACCTATGGGCAGTTTAGAGTCACCAATTAACCTAACATGCCAACATTCCCTCCGGAAGCAAAAAGGATAAATACAGATGTGGGGAGGTAATGAAAACCCTGGGGAAGTGACCAGTGGATTCAAACCAAGGTCCTTCTTGAAATGAAGATAACCACTATACCCCCACATTAGACATGAAAGAGCTTTGAATACGCCATAAACCGAAAGCCACATCTGACAACATTTTTCTATGTGCTTCTTTAACACATGCAGTTTGAGCTTTCACTTTACAACCTGCTACTTCTTTGTGTGTCACAACATCTTAGAACTTGACAAGACCCCACTGTAGTCACTTATTTACAGTTAAGTCAGTGGTTTAGCGAAGATTGCATTCTGATAAGCTGCAGTATCGGAGTGCAGACGAAACCCGTTTCACACATGCATTGTTTTAATTGAAAGCCTCATGACTTTCAAGACATACATGTCTTTAAAGTGACACTTAGATCCTTAAATAAAAGCCAAGCCAGATAAGAGTGACTTTGATTCAAGGGCATTTGACAGTCCGCTTGGAGTTTGCCAAACAGAATTAAAGAAAAAAAACACCTCTGATCTCATGAGACCAAAAAAATTAACCCTTTGGTCAAAACTCAAAAGAGAATGATGATGATGATGATGAACACCATACACTGCTAATGAGTTGGCCACTGTCATCCCTGTGATGTAGTACGGTGGTGGCAGCATAAGGCTTCACAATGAAAGGGACAGGGAGGCTCGTAGGAGATGACAGAAAGACGAATACAGCTACATATACTAAAATCTACTCCTACTACTACTTGAATCCTATGTGCCTGAGCTCATGGAATGTGTCCTATGGTAAGACAATTCACATTTCAGCTTATTTTGAGGAAAAAAGGGTCATAAGGTTTTCTATGAAAATAAGAAAAAGACCATCCAGACTGTTATTAGTGAAACGTGCAACGTTCAGTGTCTGTGATGGTTTGAAGTTACATCTGCGCACACAACTAGGGTGATTGCATGGGTACCATGCACAGGGGTATATTGGGATTCTAGAGGGGCATATGCTTACATCAAGGACAACAGGTACTGAATATATATGGCACATCATGAAGAGGAGAGTCAGATGTATTATTGCAAAGCCCGTTTTTTAAACCCCCAAGTTCTTTGATCTCAGTATTATTATAAATACAGCTATATTTAACTATATGTTTACATGTGTTTTTGTCTGTCAGCCTTCCAGAGGTTTTTGGGAAAGGAGGATGTGTCTCAGGAGCTGGAAGAAGTCCATGCAGAGGCTCAAGCTCAGGAAAACCTACACACTGTCTCTGTGTTACAGCTGCTGAGGAACCCGGCTGTTCGCTGGCAGCTCATCACCATCATCATCACCATGGCCTGCTATCAGCTATGTGGCCTCAATGCTGTAAGCTGCAGCTGTTATTTCTCTTTTTATCAGATTACAAAAAAACCCCTACGCGGATTAGCCTGGTAACGCTCTCAGTGGCACTGCAAATTTTGGCAAATCAATGAATTACTACCTCTACTGATATTACATTTATATATAATATAAAGATTTGCCTTTTAGTTATTTAAAGTAAAAACTTGATCTTTTCTTTGTTTGATTCTCCATGGAAATGGAGAAGTCAGTGTGAGTAACTCTGACATTGTCTGTTACATCCTCCACCTGCTGTACTGCAGTATATTTGTTGGGGAGAAATGAAAGTTATTAATGAGATTAACTGCTTCTCCCTTAGGCCTAGAAGGTTGTGGTTATCTTAAATTACTAGGTTTACTGTTACTAGGATGAATTTAAAATGGACATTTTAAAACAATAAGTGAAATGCCATTTTTTATACTATAGGACAGACAACCTAAAACATACTCGAAGCTTGTCTAAAAATGCATTCTCAGGATGACAAACATGAACATTTATGCACAGTTTTGCATTTGATAGATTGATGGACGTTTTAGTATTATGCTGGAAGTCAATAAATCACAAAGTTTATTTTCAAATTATCATAGATATGAATTAATTTACATAAATTTTCATCTGCAGAGGACATGAATGCAATTCAGATCACTCTGGAGGCTTTTATTGTGATTATCATATAGTATATGCTCACACATCAGAGGAGTCGGGTGATTCGACTATTACTGTCTGAAATTTACACGGGGATGTTTCAGCAGCTTATTATGACACTTTAAAACCCTTAGTGCTGACGCAAACACGGAAGCTTAGAAATATTCCTACAGTGTCTGTGCTTCTGGTTTTATACACATTGTGTATTTTCATTGTTATCTGTCAAAGTTGTCCAGCGGGAATAAAAGTGCAGGAGAGAATGCAAAGAAAATGTCTTTTTTTGCATTTAATCAAAAGAGCATCTGTATTACCTTTGGGATTAGTCCAACTTAAGCCTGCTTCTCTGATCTCTGCCTGACTGTAGCCTGTTGGTCTGTTTCTGATTTAAAAATGTTAAATCTAATCATTTAAACATGCACAATCTCTAGAGTTATGTGTGTTAAATGCAATAAAGTAGACCTGAAGGCTGAAAACAAGGCCCGCCTCTTGCGTAGCAAAGGTACCCCTGATGTGTCCGAAGTAACCACCTGATATAAAAATACCCTCAGCTAATCACATTAGCTCGTCTGTGTAAAATTGTATTTTGTAAGCAGATTTATGTCTAACACCTATGAAATTGTATGCATTTTCTGACAGATCTGGTACTACACTAATGGGATCCTTCGGGACGCGGGATTTCCTGATAACATTCTCCCCTACATCACACTCAGCACTGGGATTATAGAGACTTTGGCTGCCATTATCTCAGTAAGTGTCGCTTAAATCACTCTCAACACACTTAACATGTCTGTTTCTAGGCATAGGTCTGCTATTGAAATAAGTACAGGTTTGACTTCTATCATCATTTTTTTACTTTAAAGCCCACTTGCTTCTTTGTGGCATTTGAAATGTTTTCTTTCAAAGCCAAACTAGTCAGAGATTGAGTTTGCTTCAGTCTCATTTATGTACAGTAAGTGACAGTTTATTCTAAATTATTCATTTTTTATCTATTTAGATGGCAATATTTAAATTATAAAGTAATCAACCAAAATGTATTTGCGCATTTGTCTGTCACATTTTCCACCATAAAGTTGGTATGTTCATAGATGGCAGTCATGGTAGATATTAAAACGCTAATAGAAAAGCAGACATGTGGGGCATTCACATTCATCTCTTACAGCAGTAGTAGTAGTAACCAAAAATGTGTTACCCAGGCTTAATTCTAATGCTTTTGACCAAAGTTTGTTGATAGGGAGGAACATTGAAAATAAAGTCTGCTTAATAATAAAATGCAGTCAGCAGTTGCTAATAAATTGCAGAGCAAAGAGCTGAATAATTAGTTGGTGGGAATGTCTCTGTTGTATCTTATACCTGAGCATTATTTAATGATTTATGCGCGCTGATGACCAGCATAATACTCTCTCTCTCTCTCTCTCTCTCTCTCTCTCTCTCTCTCTATATATATATATATATATATATAAATATATATATATATATATATATATATTTATATACATATAGAGAGATACACATACATTATATAAACTGTGCTTTATACAGTGTACAGTATGTATATACAGTAGCAGCATCCAATTAAAACTAGATCTTCTTATGATTAAAGACACTATTTGAAGAACAGTGTTAGAATGCATCCTCATATGCCATAGATCTTCTCTTAGCTGCTCGAACTAATTTGTCATTCATTCATATTTGACATTCATACTGGCTAAGAGAATAAAAAAAAGAAGAGAGAGAAGCGACAACATATTAAGGTAAACCTCCATGAACAGACTTTATGGGGTCAGCTATCTATCAGCCTATAAACACTATATGGATATAGTGCTTATTTACACATCCAGGGCAACATTCGTATTAATTTTTAATCATGTTTCAGGCAATATGACAAATGTACGTTCAAACTGTACCATAATAGGTATGCACCAGCTCCACAATACACATCGCTCTCTTTTACTGCTAACAGCCTCATTTTTCCACCATATAGTCTCTAAATTTGCAGCTAACTGTACTGTTTGGCAGGAAGTGTACACTGAATTCATTACAGCCTTTTCACTGAGAAGCACTGCAGAGAAGCAGAGGTCATAACATTAGGAACACTTAAGAAAAATAATAAGCAGCAGACACAGGAGTACACTGGTCCAGGGCAGTCAGCATGCAGGTGCAGCACAGGGTGGAGTGGCCAGGGGGGTGAGAAGATTGTGACAGGAGAAGATAATGGAGAGGAAAGCAAAAAGAACAAACTGTGGTGTGAATGTGGCATGTGACAAATACCAGATCGTTTCTCAAAAATCTAACATACGTATCTCAACACCAGGTAAGTTACAAGATACAGCCTATCGCTGGCTGTAGCACTGACAGTGTTCAAATCTGGTGTTGTAATGATTTTAGAAATCTCAGAATCAGGCTTTTGTTCTGGTTTCAGTGTTGTGTTTGGGGTGAAATCACCAAAACGCCATCCAGATTCTTTTTTCTGCAGCACCTGAGAAAATCCTGAATTTAAAAATAACCCTTTAGCTCCTCAATTCAATATCACAAGTTCACAGTTCACATACTTTCAGCAATAATGTGTTTGGAAACAAACTACAAGATTTACTTTACCCAAGGTTTTTTTTCTCACCCTCAAATCTATATGGTTGTCTTTCGAGCATTGTCATCTCCATTCACACCTCTGCTAGGCTCCTGATTAAAATATCACATTACAAAGAACAAAAGCCTGGTAGCTCAATGGGTTAAGCATCAGACTGGGATGTAGGAGGTTGCAGGTTCGAATCCCGTCTGACTTCTAATCCATCCCCTACCTGGTGTGTCCCTGAGGCCGACACACAGCGCTAGCTCCTTGTAAGTCGCTTTGGATAAAAGTGTCTGCCAAGTAAAGTAACACAATGTCTTTGGGCTGCTTTCTCACCTTCGTCTTTTATTTTGTTATTTTTTTAATTCAATAATCCTCTGTATTCTTTAGATGTAGTAAACTGAATCAAAGTAAAAGCTGAACTTCCTGGAGTCATCATTTTTGGAACGTTTTGGCCAAAAAGCCTCAATAATATTACAATTTAATAACACATCTACATGTCAGGCTGAAGTGTTTCTTTTCAAACAGGAACAGTGCGGTGCAATGGGAAATACTCTCTGTAATCTCGCTTCATTTAATTCCATTGCCGTTGCTCCATTTGTAGCATCTAATCCTGTGATCCCTTTCAGCATGAGAACATTAAAGCTGATCTTTGATCTATGGCAGTGAGAAGACCCCACTGAGTAACTCCGCTGCCAGGTGACTGACTTCAAACACCGGCAGATATGAGTTTTCCCTTCAGCACTCTAGCATCTACCCGTCATCTGCAGCCAATTCACCCCTAAAAACCTGTACTGAATACCACCCCCGTTTTGTTGCTGATAGAAATGCTCCACTGCCAGCTTGACTGACATACTAATACAGGAAACAAGCAAAATGAAACACATCAGTTGTAAAGGTAAACTGATTAATTTGTCTAAGAAAGAAAGAATTGTCATTGATTTTTGTTTTAACTTGACCTGAGTTATTTCGTTTTTTTGTTCCTTCCACTGGAGTAGCTGCTAATGTTACATTACTGTACAACCTCAAAGTCATCACAAATAAAGTGCAATCTAAAGAGTAACATGGACATAATATAACACTTAAAGACAGCATAGACGAAGAAACAGCAGTCATCAAAGAAGTTGCAAATATTCCAAGTGTTCATGGTCATGTTAAATGTTTTTAGATCAATCAAGAAATATCCTCACATCAATTTCAGGAGGAGATCTTTAAAAGTCAAAAGGTTTTCATTAACTTTTGGCTAACACACAGAATCTGATTTAATTTTTGATTCATTTTGACTCTATACCTGGCTTTCAGATATATTTTTCCATCACGTGACTGGTGTGATGTCAGGTTTACGGCTTAAATTTAATGATAAATATATTTCCTAATATGACAAATTAAATGCACTGCAGAGTCCACTTCATTTCACTACATCTAAACAGGACAGGGGCTGAAAATCGATGACAGAACATTAGTGGTCTTTATGCATTCTGTGGTTTAGCGTTAATGAGTTTTGTGAGTATCCAGACACCGGGTGAAGTGAGAAAACCATTTTTTCCTGACATTTCCCTGTAGGGAAATTAAGGTTGCTCTGTAATTGTAGACAAGATAGAAAAAGAAATCTGCCCCTTATGGATTGTGGTGTGAATATGAGAGTGTTATGGGACGTTTCAAAAAGTACAATTTAAATGCACCATGATCATAAAATAATAGCATTAAACTGAAAATCTGACTCGCATATACCAACCATAAGGAAGATAATCTCACTAAGCGGTCACACTAATCTGGTCCAAATGTTTCGTTTTAATTCAATAATATAATATGATAATATGAGGGAGAAAATATTTAACAAGAAATGGTACCCGGTATATAATAAAAATAATATGCTCCATATGCCACATCACTGAGCCGCACATGCAGGCAATGGTTGTCCTTGGACTAGAACAACCAAATGTGTTATGCCATCCCAAGTTATTTTAACACTTTCTGTTGTCAGCTTATTAAGAGAATCGCAGTTGCTTGTGGCAATTTTGCACCTCCTACACAAGGACATCAGTTCCTTGTTGCAAGCTACTTTCATACAATCATACTTCTCTTGCTTTGCTGTAAAGACATTATGGAATCAACTGCACTAGTTTTTAAGTGAAGGAAAACTGTTGACTTACTGATTATACACTTACCAGACACAACATTAAAACCAGTTTCCTAATAAAATGGTCAGTGCTAACACATTCCTACGTAACATCACAGTCAACATGAAATATCCATGAACCCCAAAACCTAAAGATTTAATTAACATAGTTTTGGATGTTATTTAATGACATAAACAGAGAGCTAAACATGGGAGTATGCCCCTGTGCGCTTCTGTCTCTGTACTTTACTGAGAAGTAAAGTAAAGTAAAGATGACATTCATGCTGTTGTGAATGGATCATTAAGTGTTTACTGCAGTCATATATTCTTTTTTGTTCTTTAGTGTATTGGGATCCTGTGCCATATGTAACTTTCTGAAACCTTTGAGAATGGAGAATGAAACAAGCACAATGGGATTACAGGCTCGTTGTCAGTCACCACGTCTTATACCTTCAGAGACCTTAATGAGCTGCAGTTTTGCTGGTGGTTGGTGTTTGGGAGAGAAAGGTCTTGTACCTGCAGGGACTTATGATGTGTTGAGATTCACACTCTGTCTCTTTCTTGGTGAATTTGGAAGAACACTAGCTCTAAAACAGCCTGCAACCAGACAGTTCAAAATAAGATCATCATTTTTGGTACTGTAGAAAAACCCATGTTGACCAAGTTTCCTTGTGGTGCACTATAAATAAATATACAAAGAAAAAAATACCTAGTGCTATTTTTTCCACTGGGTTTCAGATTTTTCAGTAACTTCTCAGTTTAAGAATACTATTAAACATTTGAGAGCTGGTGCTATCTGATAGGCGTTGGCTAGCACACTGAAACCAAGAGCGTTTGCTCAGCTCAAACAGGGTGTCCGCGGGGTTTTAAAAGTAAAAGGTAGTAAATCACATAAGCAAAAAGTAAGGCCATTAAAAAGTATTAAATGGTATTAATCATCATTTCATGAGGTATTAAATTTTCGCGTAACTTTATTTAACATGGGTTTAGAATCGTTCATTTTAATTAGGCAAAGTCTGTGATGCTAACGTCGCACATTGTGTCAAACTGAAACACAGGCTGCTGCTGACGCTCAAAGAAAGTCGAACAGTTTCTAACTTTTCAAGCAGTATTGATGCTCCAGGCGGAGGCACTTAAAGGAATCGTTGTATTCATGTGTTTATGTTAATAACTGCAGTCAATAGAACAACTATTTTAAGGAGGTATTTGATTGAAAAAAGACAGAAATGACATAAGATAATTAACATGAGGCTGTTTAGTTTAGTAAAAGAACACGATATAGACCTGCAATAAATGGGAGGGGATCTGGGAGATTTTAAATGAAACATACAGTATGTACAATATAATTAAAAAGATTGACATGAAGACATAATTTTGACGACTACACTTGCAATGCCTTTTTTCTCTACAGTTGATCTGAGTAATGTGATGTCCATTCTAGCCCTAGTCTGTTTTCGGTCTTGGTCTTGGTCTCGACCAGCTTTGGTCTTGGTCTCGCCTTAGTAGTGTTGGTCTTGGTCTTGGTCTTGGTACCCTAAAGTCTTGGCAGTGTCTTGGTCTTGACACCCTCTGGTCTTGGCCATGTCTTAGTCTCAGTCTTGACTACAACACCACTATTTATACTTGTGACGCTGAGGAAAGAGTTGAATGAGAAGAGGAATTTTTCATCTTTATTTATCTGTTACATAAAACTAATAGATATGTGATAAAAAGATTAAGAGGGCACTCAGGCTGAAAACACTCTCAAGACTGTGCAACGAGACCGCATTGGTTCAATGATACAGAAGGTAGAACTAAGCATTTAAAGCCTTGTCAGCTACCAATACACTGTATTTAATCCAAGTAAGATTTTACAAATCAACATGCATCTCAGCATGATAAGGACATTTACTTTTGTTTAAATGTACTCATGTTACAGTACTAAGAATGTGCAAATACTGTATTTGATTGGCCAATATAATAATGTTAATGACAAGGCATTTATTTTCGCGGTAGGACTTTGGCAGTGAGTAGTGGGCAGCCATATGGAGGCCCCAGGGGAGCTAGCAGTTAATGTCCGACTCAAAGAAATACCCGGGGTGTGGGCTGCTACTGAGAAACCTGTTTGTTCAGCCCACAGGCGTGAATGTTAGCCCTGTGATAGACTGGCGGACCTGTCCGGGGTATTCCCTGCCACTTGCCCAATGACAGCTGGGATAGGCTCCAGCATTACTGCGACCCTGAAGAGGATAGCTCAGTGCAGTCATCTTCAAACCTGAGGGTGAGCCGTTTGATTTTCAGTCAAGCAGCAAGCAAGCTACATGTCGAGGTGTCCTTGGACAAGATACCGATACCCTGACCCTTGATGCCTCACAGGAGCTACCTGCCCACAAAAAATTACCCCAACAGACTCAGTGTATATCATTACTAATGGATAAACGCCATTTGATGCCAATTGATCACCAAAGTGATTGAAAGTCATTCTGTCGACACCATTAATATCTATACTACATTTCAATGTAATCCAAATTTCACAAAATAACAAGAGATTTATGGTGCTACTACAGGTAAAGTTACCACATCACCGAGGTCAGTAACATTTTCATCTACAGGAGACTGTTGCCATCTGAGCAAAATGTCCCAATCCACTCAGCAACCATTTCATTGTGAACCAAAGTGCTGCAGCGATGAACCAGTTGGCTGAGCGATATCCTTTAGAGAGTCATGCCACTGTCATGGCTTAAAATAGTACTATGCTGACACAGCCCCTTTTCTACAGGTTTTTTTCTTGTGCTGTGCTTTCCCCAGGGCCTGGTGATAGAACGAATTGGAAGGAAGCCCCTCCTCATATTCGGTTTCTCTGCCATGGCCATATTCTTCAGCCTACTCACACTGTGCCTCAATTTCCAGGTAAAATGCTCACTGACATCACCGACCTCATTCTAGACACACATGTAAGGAGGCATCACGGTCCACTTAGCTGCCCTGCACTACAGGGATTATGTAGAATTATATAATCTGGATTCCCACTCTGAGAAAATTAACTTATAATATATAACCTGTACCAAATACACATTCTGTACCTCCTAAACACAAAATGATATTTGGTTCATTCAATATTCTCAGGACATTATCACTAAGTACTAAAAAGCACTTCTCAGAATTTGGTGGTATCATATAAATCTCATTAAATTGACTTAAATTGATTGTACTTTGGGGATGTTGAGTATTGAAAACAGTTAATAACTATCTTCTTGCTGTATTTCATTTTAAGATGGAGTTGGAAATTGGACAAAACAATTACAGCTGGTTAAATATAATGTCTATTTCTGTCTTATTCCAGCACACCGTGTCATGGATGCCATATCTCAGTTATGTGTGTATACTGGCAGTGATTGCGTCCTTTTGCTCTGGACCAGGTAAAACTACTGACCTACATTTGTTCGTCACATGACTCCTTTTCTTTTTTTTGTGATTTTCTCTTTCTCTCTTAAGATTCTTCCTTTGTGCCTCTTTTCTGAGACAATTCTCAGACTGCGTGATTCACATTTGGCTGGTAGAGTGAGCCTTTAACCCATAAACTACATTGTCATAGGGGCACAGAGTTATATTTACTGTATTAGTAATAGTAGTAATGATAATGATATTGTCACATACAATATTAAATAGGAGTCACACATCAGTCTGTATAGGTCTTGGTACTGTGAATGTACAGGGGAGAATTAATGTGCATGGTAGCTCCTGATTGGAGTCAGACTTTGAGTATCAAGGAGAGGCTGTCCATCTCACACACACACACACACACACACACACACACACACACACACACTCATCTGACTGAGTGCTTCATTGTATCAGGAGGAGATGAAAATGTTGGAGTCTCTGCTCTGTTGTATAGAAGGTTACAGAATGTTAAAGCAATTTATTGTGCCTAAAGATGATGCTCTTTAATGAAACAAACACAGAAAGGCACAAGGTAAATCATGCTCTCTCACACACACACACACACACACACACACACACACACTGCAGGCTGCACATTGCTGCTACCGTTGGCCATCTTCCTCTTATAGACCTGAAATATATTCATGTATTAGCTGACAGCTGACAGCTACCACTTGACTCGACTTTGGCTTTCTCTGTTTGCTAACTGGGCCGAGCCTTGTTCAAAAACAAGCTGTCAAGCTGTTTGCGACACCTGGATAAGATAAACCTTTGACAGCGCCTTTCCACATTAAGATTGTTATTCTACACAAAGTAAATTAAACATCAATATATTACTTAATTTAACTAAAGCCAATATCTTTCTTCAATAACTAACAAACTGTGTTTTGATAAATAATCAAAATGATTCTAGCAATGACTTTTATAATAAACTATAATTATCATACATACAGTGTATATCAGATACAAAGCGTGTTATTGCGTGACTTTAAAAGTGACAGTATAATAAATGTTCTGTGCCATGAATGTGTCTGGTTCATGATAGCATGTTTGTGTGTCTTTTATCTGAGATGAAGTTCACCTTTGTTGGCCCCTAGAGAAGAAGCAATATGAAAACAAACAAAAAGAAAACAAACTGTAAACCACAAAACACGACCAAAAAGGAAATTACCACCAAGAAAAGCAGAAATAAGAAAGGAAACGCTCTACAAATAGATGACCCTGAAAGGAAAGTCGATTAAGATTTTAATGCTGTGAGTTGTTACCCTCAGCATCATTTGCAGCAACTCTGCTTCTAGCAGAAAGTGGGAAATTGTTTAAGTTTTTATAAAAGCTTATCAATTCTACTACAGAAAAGGTGGAAAATTGTACCATCGTGTGCTGAAGGGCCTATATTTTTTCCCAACGCAGAAACAGTACCACGAATCATATTTAGTACAACAGAGCAGGATTTAATGCTGTAGTTAATATTTAGAAAAAGGATGCCCCTGTTTTCAGTCGATATGAGGAGTTTAAACCCTTGGATGATCAGTGGCAATGCATCACAGTGGGTTTCAAAACAACAAAGAAAAAATCTAGCTGACCCAAGCAATTTAGGACTATAGAAAATAATAAAGTTAATATATCATCTATCTATGAGCAAACAGGTGCAGAAACCTAAAACTTTAGAATGACACCTGTACTGACACCAGGCAAAATGAACATTACCAAGGATTAAAATTAGATCCATTGTCTCCAAATTTTTGTGTTTTGAGATTTAACAGTTTTGTTTAATACCTAATAAATCGAATTATGTATAGGGGTGTCCCAACTTTTTTAAAAGTAAAATCTCAAAAATGAATAAAACTTTAATGTAATGTTTAAAATATATTCTGTATGTTCTAATTGTGACAATTATCATTTTTATTGCTTTGCTCCTTGCTCCTTTTGTATACTCCCTTTATTCAGTCTAGACCTGCATGATCTGTGGGACAGGATTTGTAGTTTACACATCTGAGAGATTAGTTTCAGTTGTCATACGGCACCTTCAGTTGCTGTGATAAAGATTCTCTCACGAGTCCGTTTCAGTGACAGCTTATTATTACTATAGTTATTAAACAGACATAGAATCTTCAACGTAGTGATTCAACATAGTGATTGCTGTACAATCATTTGCAGGTGGTCACACTTGTCACTTGATGATGAATGATGCCAAACCTAGAGAATGTGGGCGATGAGATATTAGGTCTGTTATGCTGGTGAAGCAAGGCAGCAAATCTATTCAGATAAATGTGGTATAAAATACAAGATGTAAGGACATATACGGCATAGGCAGCTCTTAAAATTTGTCTGATGAAATGTTCACTGAAATCCATAACTCATGATAAATAGGTTTTGCAGCAACAATTTCACTTTGACAGATGTTTTGAATTAGAGGCTGCAGCTGGCTTTTAGTTAGACTGCTTGCAAGCTGAGATATAGTTATGGTAAACTTCATAAAATCCTGCACAACATGCATCTTTATACTGCTGCAGTCACAATTTTTTAATAAAGTGATAAATCTGTTTTTATCAGAAATATATTGTTAGCAGGTCTTTTTTGTGGCGTTATTATTTGAGCAAGAGAAGTCCAATGTTGTCTTTAAGTAGGAAAAATTAAACTGTGGTTTTTCAGGGTATATTTAGAATCACAGTAAAATCTAAATAACACGTATAGGGCTCACAAATGTGTCATATCTGACTTTCAATCCACCGCCTTAAGTTATATTTGACTATATAACACCTAATGAGATAAATCACTTGCTAGCTTCAAACATTAAGTTATCCCATTATAATTCATTATTTGTCTAGAATAGACTTCTCTTGACCTGTTTGCATTGAACAGAAAATACCTGCTGCTTTTGGTTTTCAATGCAACCTACATTTTAATTCAATACATAAAACAATTTTAATTTTAGACAAAGCACTACAATCAAGTTACTCTTGTTGACTTGTAAGCAGCCCTACATGTAATTTGGGCTTCTTCTCAAGTAAATAGTTCTTGTTCTATCAAGCCTGATGGGTGCCGTCACAAAGCATGTGTGTCCTTAAGCAAATACATTTTTTGGCTAAGTACTGTAGCTAATGTGGAGTGGTGCTGATATAGTATATCTTGCTGTCAAAGATATTTTTTTAAAATAAAATAAATAAATGTTGTTGCTGTAACTAGAAATTAATTCCTATTCCTGAGCTAAAATATTGGTTAGGCCGATAAAACAAACAATAGACATTTTTTTAAAAATAATAATAAAAAAAAAGATTTAAAATTTGTATTTCTTCTTGTAAGCTGACACTGTCATCCCTTTACTGGGAAATTGTTCATTAACTTGCTGACTTAATAGAGTTTGCCATGAACAACTCCACCATCTAACAACTCTTTCTAAGCTGTTTTCACAAATTTAAGAAACAAGACCAGATACTGCAGCATATAAAGACTCTGTTATCATGACAGTTCAATAAACTTATACATTATAACAAGAACCAATATAGCACTGCTGGTTAGGTCCCAGGCTTTTCTGTGATGAATTTGCATACTAGCCTAATGTCAGTGTAGGATTTCTTTGGGTACTTCAGTTTCCTTCCACAGTTCAAAGAAATGTAGCCAGGTTTAAATAGTGACTGTAAATAACTTATAGGTAGGGAGATTGTCTGTCGCTCTACGTCAGAGCTGAGACCTTTAACCTACTCAGGGGGTACATCACTTTTCATCCACTGACATGTGAGTTGATACCAGTTCTGGAGATTCACAAATGATTTTTGTCCACCTTTCAGTGGACATTTTCAGAAAATTACTGCAATAATGAATAAAAATAGATTTTTTTAATGGTTGTGAATACTTTGACACTACTATAAAAAAAATCCTAATTTATTATTTTGCAAGGGGGTGACACGAGCTGACGAGCTGCTCCTCAATCAGCTGCAATGCATGACACATTCATCACACAGTGTGACATGCCTCAAATCAATAATATAGCAAAGATTTTATTACATCGGTTTCACACTGTGTACAGACTGGAGACATATTTGCAGCCCTGAGCTTTGTAAAAGTCTGTTGTGGAGAACAGTCTGAATGAGACAAACAGCACAGATAGGACTCACAGCTGAGCTTGTTGATCAAGGTATCGTACTTTCATATCTGATCATAATGTGTGATTGGTGTGTGTTCATGTCACAGTTTTCACAGAAGTTTGATCAATTAATCCTGGTGACTCACTCGTCGTGTAAAAAAGAGACTGTGGCTGATGAAAGATAAACATTTCACACCCATGTTGCCTCCTCAAGCTGAATGCATAAGTCTGTTGTTATTTTGGTTTGTTGGATGTGTTGTGTAACTCGAAAGAGCCAGGGCAGAGTGGTACAAAAAATGGTATGCTCCCTCACATTACTTTGTGTATGGTACAAACTCATCTCCCCTCAGTCTTGTCTCACTTTTTCTTCATGTCTTCCCTTCAGTAAGCCCAGATGAAATTTGTGATCTAAAAAAAGAGCCCCTCAGTTCCCCAGCATGCGACAGGAGTGGGGGATCAATGGTAGTTTTTGAAGCCATTGTGTCACAACAAACATTTTCCACTTAGAGCTGATGACGACATTGATCCCTAAAAAACAGAAGATGCTAAAAAGGGATTTAAAAGAACAGACAGTGGCAGCAACAGTGTCAATATATCATAAAAGTGTACTTATACAGAGAAGATCTCATCTTCTTAGGAAATGGGATTGCTGTTTTACTAGTTAAAATAATAAAAATGCTTTATGTTTGTCTAGAGGATGTCCAAATGTACTACATTCATAACAAAAATACCTACAGTAGATCTTAAGGAGGAAACATTACAACTTAAATTTAAACATGAATTAGATTTGTGGTCATTTGTAGTCTCTCTCTTGTCCTCTGGTTTCTCTGCTACAGCAGAGAGTGTCTGACCGATATGACCTCCCACCCACTGCAGTGAATTGGATATTCAAAATGCTGACACCCTTTTATTTTATGAATTCCCTGTGGCTTCAGGAGCAAACCTTTTGACTACCAATTTTACCAATCTAAATGTCCAGGGTTCAGGGAAAATGTCAAATAATGGCACCACAGTCTGGTTAAGAACTTAAAATGTATGGCTGTTTAAACCATTGGCTGCCGTCCTTTGCCCACTGAGTTGGAAATGAAACATAACTGACAGGTAAGCTAATGAGTGATGAGATAATGAGTGATGAGATAATGAGTTCTAATTAGCTAGCTTCCTAACATCGTTCTATTATTTCAGGGTCACTGAAAACAGGCTACTCGAGGAGTATTGACAAGATGCAGTACATTTTGGACAGGTCAATGCAGCATCATAAAGAAAAAACAAAACCTTTGCACGCATTATTGTGCACAGCTGAAGAGGAATGAGTGGCAGCACATCTACTGATTAGGCCTGAATCTATAATTGAAGATAGTAAGTGATGGACAGCGGAGAAATTCTCCTTTTGCCCTCAAGCCGGGCAGTTTTGGGAGGCATTGAAATTAGGTGTATGAATAGAGCCTCTTCTGTGGACTCACGTGATGAGGCGTGAAAATGGATGGAAGCTTATTGAGCTGGGTCAGCAACACCTCTATCTTTGTGACATGTCTCGTTCTCAGTCACACTCAGCTTCGTGGGGTGTCTTATGCTGTACATGTATCCAGCAGCTTAAGGTCAAGATGATGCGTAAGAATTTACATAATTCATTTGGGAGTGAACTTGGGGGCCAAACCTACGGCCAACTAAATAAGGCTGTAATAAATAATGCAGATTTTATCTAAATAGCAGTCTGCTGGAGGACAGAGATAAATCTGGATTTTGAGGGCAGGTAGGTTTTAGAGCTCTATATAACTAACCAGTGAAAATGTCACAGATGAAACAGAATTAAAATACCATCTCTAAACTTCTTCTAAATTGTTATGTCGTTAGTCGTTTCTAATCTTGCTGTTTTCTTACAATTCACGATTCCTCATTCACATAAATATAAGTTCCAGTTGCTAAAGATCAACGTGCAAATGGGCGACAACAGAAGAAGTTATTATACTTTTTTGTCTTTTGAGCCTTGGGCTGTGTCCATTGGAAGTTTTTTCAGTAATGCTGCTGCTCGAGTTTTTCTTTGTTTTATATTTACTGTCCTCATTTTCTCTTTTATCTCACTCGCACGGCTGCTCCTCCTACTTTCTGTGAGTAGGAGGAACATAACCTATAGTTAACTATGTGTGTATTATCACTGGCTTTTTGAGTTGTCTCAAACCACAAAAGGGAATTTTAAAGCTATACCAATACAAATTAATTTTGCTGTAGACGTGTATTGTTTTTTTGACAATTACAAACTAGATTACTATTTTTCCACTTTAAGATTATTTTTTAGAACTTTTGATCATAATTTAGTGAAATTCTCAGAAACAGATTCTTTACAACAAGCCATCGGAGAACAACAGCATGTCACCTGATCATTTTGAAATGAACATAAAAATGTACATAACCTTCAGTCATTTAGTGCTGTTTCACCCACATATTAAATGTATAAAATCCTACATGTTGTTCCTACATCTATATCAGAATGTTTTCCTGTATAAAGAGGACTGAAACTTAAAAGCAAATAAGCCCACCTTTGTTTTTTACATTTTTTGTGATATAAAATGCTAATTGCATTTGCTGCCTGGTTTTATTATGAAAAAGCTATTGGGGTATTCACTATAGATACACATTGTGTAGTAATAACAGTGAAATAATTGTATTTCCCTGTGAAATTACATTGTCGTACATTGCGACAATAAAGAGAAAATGGATCGGTCCACACTGTGCAGATTATGGGATGCAAATGTTCCCCTGACTTTGTCCTCTTTTTACCCCTCCCAGAAATCAAATTAAATACTTGTGCACAAATTCAAAGGCCTAAATTGGTTCACTCAGTTAATTGGTTCTGTGAATTAAATAATTCAAGCAGCAGCTTAGACATTTAAGTGAATGATTCAGTATATGGTCGCCTCAGTTCTTATCAGCAGTCACACCAGTACCTCCTTGACAATAGAACTTGAGGCCTATTAAATTGCAGGTAATTATTGCACCATTACATGCATCACAACACTACAATACCATTTAATTTTAGTGCTATATAATGCTTTATACATTAACTTGACTAAATAGTTAAGTCGCCTATACATCTTATCTTATCTTATTATATCTCAGAACAGTTTACGCTAAAATGAGGAAAACTTCAGTTTTTTAACGCACTAAAAGTGGCTCAGTTCTCATTTGAGATTGAGCAAGACTGAAATGACACAAGAGCCACATTTGGCCCAAACATCAAGTATCATGTGTTAAATGTATTTATTTTTATAATGACAGGGGAGAGATTTTAATATGCATGTTATTGGAGCATTTGAGGGGCGGTAAATGAAGTCACAGCTGTTTCTAAAATCGCTGTAATAAAGGTTTTCAATTACTGTTCATGCTAATTCAATTGTAAAGCAGAAACACTGCAGCAGTTGGGTGCCAGTTTAAACATCAAGGTGACAAATATTTATTGTGGCACAAACCTAAATAGTATAATCGTTTCTACTGCCATTTTGTTTCTCTTTATGTCAAAATCCAATCTATCATATGCAACACCGAGCTTGCACCAGTTCATTGATGCACTGAAGGCTTGTATACAACAAAGGAGATTTTCTGCTGTTACACAAGAAGCGTTTTGGTGAAAAGCTGTAGATTATTTGCAGTATGGGCAGGCAGACTCTGTGGTCTTATCATTGCCGGATAGTGTACTCAGTTCACCTAGGTAGAGACGGTGCCATAGCTGGAAGATAGAGAGGTGGTTACAAAGGGCATAGTGGGTATGTCGGGGGACCGCTGAACAAGATGAATTGCATTTCACTTGGCGGAGTGGAAACAGACATGCTACTGTGAGAGTTAGCAGGTAATGTGATATACCAGAGGTGAGATGTGAGCATTTCCTGACAAGTGAGAGAGAGTGGCATCTGCTGCTTTTTAGGAGCCACGAGCAGAAAAATAAAAAAAATACCAGGAACAATGTGAAGAGAGTGGAGTGGAGTCAAGGAAGGTGAAACTTAATGATGTGTTGCAGCCAGTATTAGAGCATGATTTAATAAGAGAAGCAAAAAAGAAATGAAGGTAGAACGAAAGGAGTGCGAGGGAGCAATAGTCTCTATATTTATTTGTTTGTGATATGTCTTTGGTGGCACAAATCATCACTGTGTTTACCATCTCATTTAGCTGATGTCCATAATCCTCAGTTGTCCCTGGTTTGATTGTAACCCACGCAGAAATCAGGCTCTGATTGTCATTCCTGAGCTCCCGCCTATAAATTGCACTACATTGTAGGGCTGATGTCTCCTGTGGCTTCTAACATGACTTACTGAACTTAATATTCCATCCATGTACATAAACCCTTGAGAGGTGTTTACTAAAAAGCAGAAACTGTGTTTTCTTCACACTGAACTTTTGCCAACAGCCTTCCCTCCTCAGGGAAGGATTTATTTATTAATTATTTATTCATTTAAACCACCATTTTTTCTAGCATAGTTTCCTATTGAATGTTTTAATAAGGCCACCAGACTAAATTTATTAGGCCATGCAATCACGAGGAATAAGGTCATTTTGGATACGGGTGGAAAAACAGATAATTGAGATGGAGCTGAACCACAGTCTTTTAAGATGTGCTAGCATGATGCAAGTGATTATCCACAGCATGAGGTAATTAATTTCCACTTTTTAAAATCTTTTTTTTTATCATTATTTATTCTATAGCACCAGGAAGAATAAATTGATTACCTTGATTACATATTTCAAGTGTGTTGGTTCACACAAACACCCTATGGGTCCTGCAGTGCATCTCAGCAGCTCAATAAGCTACTAAATGTCACGGTTCAGCCCTGGTGGGCCTGGCCTCCTGGTGTTTTCTGGGTTTTTTCTTTTTTGCTCTACTTCACTTTCACTCTTTCACGCTCCCAGTCCCATGATCAATAGAATCAGGTCCTGTTTAAAGCCTGACACTAAAGCATCAGTTCAAGAAGTAGAAGAAGAATCCACTTTATTGTCATTGATACATTTCTGCATGTTACAACAAATTTTTTTTCTCTGCACTTGACCCATCCCCCCATGGGGGGAGCAGTGAGCAGCCACAGGCGGCACTCGGGGAGCTAGTGCTGGGTGTCTCGCTCAGGGACACACCTGGTGTGGGGGATGGGCTGGGAATCGATCCCTTTATTCCTGCATCCCAGCCCTCTGCCTTAACCACTGTCAAGTTTTCGGTTAACAAAAGTACAGTAGCACGACCATTTTTTACTGAAGTCATGTATTTGAATATCTACATGTGAACAAATGTTTTGGGAATTATCGCTCTCTAAGGCTACATATGATCACCAGTGTAAACATTGGACATTTAATAAGTCTGGAGAGCTGTACAGTGGCACTGGCTAACCTCTATTAAAGCAGAAATAAATTAATTTGGACTTTTCAAACTTCTTCTGTAAATTTACTTCAGCTGTGTCTGAGTTCTCACCAGCAAGAGGAATGATACCTTTACACAAAGTACAAAGGCTGAACAGGCATTTTCAAGAGTAAAGACAAGAGCCACTAAATCATTCCCCTCTGCTGCAGTTACCTTGGCCTTCTACAGTCTTTTATAGTGGAGGACACCTCTGAGGTGGGACATACATTTCTTTGCGGTTGTAGGTCTCTCATGTGGTCACATGTCCTTCAAAGAGACTTCTTAGTTTTTGCATCCATCCACAGGAAACACTTGTTCTCACGTACCCCTCGACCCAGTTAATACCACTATTAGTCGTTATTGCTGACATGATCTTCAAATCCTTTTTTATTTAGGTGACATCTGCAAAAATATCCACCAATTAATTATATCATGTCTCTGTGAATTGCTATTTTGTCACTATACTTTTACATGGCAACAACTTTCTCCTCCTGGTTTCAATCTCTTGTCTGAGATGACGAATTAAATGACCTGAAAGTGGACATCATGTTGTCGTCTTCACAGTTTTTCTGGTGTGGGTAGAATTTGAGTTGAACTTCCTGCAGCTTCCTGCCACAAGTCTCATTGTGCATTCTGAGTGTCAGCTAAGCCTCAGAGAAAAAAGAGGGTGAATTGGATCTAGTGGGTAAAGTTTGTCAGGTGGTGTTGTGTAGCCGTAGGGATGGCACTACTAGTTGGTGTATCTGCCATGTTGTGATAAGCCTTCCCCATGATTGAGCCAGTTTCTGTCTAAACCCTGATCCCCCCCCCTCTTCAATTTTATGGTGAAATCACTCAGTAACTGTCAAGATATGCCACTATAAGAAAAAAATGCCACTGCTTGTTTCAATGCATCGGAATGTATCTAGAGCATCACGGGCACCGTGGACGTCTGTACTAAACTTTTAAATAGAACTGATTATGGCCTTCACTCCAACGTTTCTAAACAGCTCAATGCACATGTCGGGGGTAGGCCAATATTCATATGAGATGATATTTCAGAACTTATTGCTGGGCCCCACAATGGCTATTAGGCCAATACAAGTGAGGCCATTCACTACCCCTAAGTAAGTAAGTTGACCTAACCCACTTCAAAGCTCGACTTAATGCCTAACTTCACCCAAGCATAGAGTAAATACTTTTGGCTCGTGACTTAACACAACTTTACGTCTACATTGTATTTGCTTGCACTACGCTGCTATGTCTGATCCCACTGGCCTGAAAGGCAGTTTCATTTGAATCCCATGACCTGCATTGTCCCAAATGTCCAAGCATTTGTTAATCGACTCACTCTACTGTATGGTCAGCATCTGTTTCTTGTGATTGTATGGGAGGGCAGTATTCTGCTAGTGTGGCATGACTGTCCTATTATATCATTCATTGATAGGATTTTTGTTTAGTGTCTGAGCTGCTGTTAGATAATAAAACTAGCGGCCTGGTAGCTCAATAGGTTAGGCGTCAGACTGGGATGCAGAGGGTCGCAGGTTCGAAACCCCGTCTGACTCCTAATCTGGTTGCCACTAGAAAAAAATCATCCATAGCGACAAAAGTATGCAGTATGAGAAATTTACTGCACTTAAAATAATATGCCAGATTATTCAAAATGTAATAATACAATTTTTTTTCTTATTAAATGTAAAAACATCTTCCGTCACGAAGTAGGGCTGTTGGCAAACTCCTAGCTGAGAGTTTAAAAAGCAGTGGCCTCTGGTTCTGCCTCCTCACCTTTGTTCTGTCATCTGTGGCTCTTCGCCTGAGGCACAACACATCAAGGGTTCATGACCATGGTGGAGTGTGACTGACCTCCTGAAAATGTGATGTCTCCGGAGGTTAAACTGAAACAGGGGCTAGTGTGATTGCACAAATACAAACCAAAAACCATTTATTATTATGTTATGTTGCGCTTAATGCGATTATATATTTTGTAACTGGGCTTTTACAGGATTTTATACAAACATTGCCACATTGGCATACACACAAGTTGCA
This sequence comes from Microctenopoma stevenorrisi, assembly GCA_032270685.1. Lineage (NCBI taxonomy): Eukaryota > Metazoa > Chordata > Actinopteri > Anabantiformes > Anabantidae > Microctenopoma > Microctenopoma stevenorrisi. Next base: position 6,093,829 of record JAUMTR010000022.1, on the reverse strand, counting down.
CAAAATATCAGAATCAGAATCAGCTTTATTCGCCAAGTATGGTGCACATGCAAGGAATTTGCTTCTGGTCATTTCTAGCTTCTCTAGGACAGTACAGACAGAAAACAAACACACGAAAAACAAAAAATCAAAGACAAATTACAGACATATCATTATATATTTAATTATAATGTAAATGTTTTAGTGGACTAACAGAAGAATTCCCTGCATTTTCAGTGTTCCCATGTGTATAGATCTGTGTTGGATGAAATTATTTTTAGCAGAAATAGGCCACACATTTATTTCAAAAGGTCTTTAAGATGAATGATTCATACAGGAGGTTGTAGTTTTTAGGTAATTGCTTACTACAACAAAGAGGATATAGTGTGTTATTGGTGTAATCGGAGCGGAATACACACTGACACACTGATCGCGTGTGGCTGAGGAAAAAGTGTGCACACATTCACCCAATGCGATTCAACACATGCTCCGTTGCTCCTTCTCCGTTGAGGCTGGAAACATATGCTGGGAAAACAACATACCCTAATCAGCGTACAGACCCAAGGCTCACCACAGTCTTCCAAGACTGGAAATGTGATGGCTACAAAAATACATTTGGCTTGACATAGAACATGCTGTGGAAACAAGTGCATTCAATTACCCACTCAACTCAGCTAAGTGGCGAGAATAGAAACATTCTCACAACGTTACGGATTGTGATTGTGTGATGTACAAATACAGTATAGCTAACACAGACTGTTAGGGTGAGCAGAAAGCATGTTGATCGTGTTTTCCCAAAGAAATACAGTTAAGTCCAAAGTGTACACATAACCTCACAGATTTAGCTTCAGTTATTTTTCTGTAGAAACGCTGTCATACTGGCTAGGTTACCTTGAAGAAGATCTAAACTTTACTCACAAAGAAAATACACAAAAGGCCTGTTTGTCAGCTGCCTCACCCTGTTATGAAAGAGCCGAAGTCAGTGTTGTGGCTGAATTCAGGAAAAAATATTTTCCTACTATTCCTGGTTAGTTTCTTGCCCTGCTCATTTCATTAGTAACACATTATGTGGATTCATTGAAGTTGCATTTCTTTTCTTATTACTGGTCACTAACAGTTGAGAGAAACATGACGTACTGTGGCACACACAAACTTTTTGCATATGAAGTCAATTCTCTTCAAGGTCACACAACACAAAATCCTGTTGGTTGATTTACTTAATTCTTAAAGACTGTTATGCTTAGGTAACTGAGGTATGGCCTTTTTCAGTGGTCTGCTTCGGCTGTTTACTGTTGATTCCCAAATGTCAGGGACCAAGCATTAAATTGTGACTTCACTAAAATGCTTGGTGTATCACAAGAATGTATTCATGCTGGTGAACAGACAGTATTTATGCATGTGAAATGTAAATATGTACATTCTTTCTGTGTGCAATTTGAATGAAATCATCCCATGATTTAGAGTAGCCCATTTAATCTCTTCAGACAGAGTGGTGTAACACCAAATAACTTGGTGGTGAAGTTGAGTAACAGCAAACACAGATTTCAAAATTCAAAAAACTCAATTAGCAAGACAAGAATAGGTAATAAAAATGAATAACAACTAGGTAATTTCCAGTCACATCATTCCAGTGTATAATAGTAGTAGTGGGGTTATGTGATTATAAATAAATGTGCTCTGTGATGCAGTCCATCAATGTCTTCAACATGAGGCCACAATTCAATTAAGCTTTTTTATGTAGCGCCAAATCATAATTACAAAAGTAATTTCAGGGCACTTTACATAGCAAGGTTTAGGACCTTGCAAAAATATTGGTGTATATATAAACAAAATAATGCAGAAGACCCAACAGTCCCCCTTGAGCAAGCGCTAGGCAACAGTGGAGACAAGTAGACCAGTGCTCTGCTAGGATAATGGGGTTCTATATAAGGATAATGTTGGGGCATTATCCTTTAGTGCTTTATATGTGAGGAGAAGGATTTTAAACTCTATTCTAGATTCAACAGGAAGCCAATGGAGAGAAGCTAATGTAGGATTAATATGATCTCTCTTGTTAAGTCCAGTCAAAACTGTGGCTGCAGCATTCTGAATTAACTGGAGGCTTTTAAGTGAGTTATTGGGACATCCTATCAGTAATGAATTACAGTAGTCCAGTCTAGAAGTTACAAAAGCATGGACTAGTTTCTCAGCATCACTCTGAGACAGGATGCTTCTAATCTTAGAAATATTCCTAAGATTTATTTTATGTAATGTTTAAAAGAGATATCTTTAAGACATAAACACCAAGATTCCTCACAGTAGTGTTCGAAGCTAACGCAATATCAGCTAAGGTGGCAATTCGATTGGATAGCTTGTCTCTCAGAGCTTGGGGACCAAATAGAATAACTCTAGTCTTGTTTGAATTAAGAAGTATAAAGTTACAGGACATCCAGGCCTCTATGTCTTTCAGACAAGCATTAAGTTTCCCTAAATGATTGGTCTCTTCTGGTTTCATTGATAAATATATTTGTGTATCATCTGCATAGCAATGGAAGTTTATTGAGTGTTTTCTTATAATATTGCCAAGCGGAGACATGTATATGGTAAAAAGAATTGGTCCAAGCACAGAACCCTGTGGGACCCCATAATTAACTTTTGTAATCATTGAGGATTTATCATTAACATGAACAAATTAGGATCTATCTGACACTAATACGATTCAAACCAGCTTAGTGCTGTTCTTTTAATGCGATGTTCCAGTCTATGTAATAAAACCAGAACACTCACAGAGAGTCTGGCTAAATGTGGTAAGTGTTTTACTGAGCTTTGCATGAATAAAGTCTTCAGAGATAAGTACAATGAGTAGTACAGACACAACAGGTACAGACAGGTTGTTGAGAAAAACGGCGAGCCCCCCCCCCCTTACTCTTAGCGCTCTTCTTCCTCCTCCTGTCTGACCGCATAGTGCTGAAACCATCAATGTTCACGCTGGACTCTGAAATACCATCATGTAGTCATGTTTCTGTTGGACAGGTGAGACTAGCCTGTGTAATGATGTTCTCCATCCTAATCAGAAAATAAAATATAGCACAATGCAATTTTGGCAACATTTACAGAACTCTACAGTGGGGGAAACTGTGGTTCCATGTATGTGTAGCCAAACACTGCCTACATACATTTCAGAGCATGCTTTGACCTACTTTGAACATTATCTTCACCCATGTAGTGGCTTATTCAAAAGCTATATAAGACATATGTGTGTGTTATATGCACAAAAAATAACTCACAGGATGAAGATAATTTAATTTAAAATGTCTGGAACAGGGGTGGGCAACTTCAGTCCTAGTGAGCCACAGCCCTGCTTGTTTTTCAACCCTCAAGCTGTTAACTAAGAGCAGGAACTGATGATAACCTGGATCAGGTGTGTTCAGCCAGTCAGACATTGTAATTGCAGGATGGTTGGAAAACAAGCAGGGCTGCGGCTCTCTAAGACCAAACTTGCCTACCCCTGGTCTAGGTTGTGAGTTTCCTTTTTCCTTTCCCAATACTTGTTTGGGCAGAACAGCGTTGCTGCTTGTGTGTGTTCCAACTTTGAAATGCAACACACTTTGTCACATATTTCTGCATCAACTTTATTGCAGTTTACACAATCGGGGTTTTACATTTTTGCACAGTGTCCCAATACTGTCGACATGTCCGCCACAAACCAACAGAAACCTGAATGTTTTGGCCACCGTCATCTGTCCCCACTACTCACAGCTTTGGGAGGTGACTGGATCATATTAACAGCTTTTTCTTGCATAATCTTTGCCTAAGCGTTCTGCTCTGATGAAATATGGTTGCAAATGTCACCATCGATTACATTTTGAGCAGTGGCAGTCCTCTCGCATCCATAACCGAGGAGTTAAGAAATGTGTGAATCCTATTTACACAATGTTTTGGACAAATACTGTAATTGCATTTCTTTTTGCACAGAGACAAATCAGTGTTGTTTTGAAATCAAGGGACACAACAACAAGAATGTGTGTTGTCCCTGCTACAGGATCAAGATAAGATTAGTTTTAGTTTTTTGAGGTACACTGCTGTCAGTATGTAAATGCTTACATTTTTTTCCTTTAGAGAATGTTTTGGAGCTTATGGGAAACTTTGTTACATTGTCTTCTGCTGGGCTGTCAAGATGGGATTTTAAAATATGTTTTACTTATCTGTTTGTGTTGCTGCAAAATCAACTTAAACACAGAGAAAACGTGATGCATTCTATCCTGCTGTGTGGAAGCTGAGAACGGCCGTATCTGTTAACAAGATTTTCATTTTGTTATCTTTATAAAATGACTTGTTTACTCAAGAAAACTATAAATTATATTGTAAAAGTAGCTTTTTTCCCTAAAATAACAAGATAATTTACCATGAAACTATGAAGTCGCCCTGGTCCTCTCATCTGGTCGCTGATAAAGTTAACAATATCAGCAGAGTCGCTGAGGTGCAATCGCCTGTAAAGCTGAAGGTGGGACAACCTTCTGACAGACACAATCAACAAACAGTCACAATTGCAGCTTGCAGCTTGCGCTCCCCGGGCGCGGCCTGTAGCTGCCCACTGCTCCCGCTAAGGGGGGATGGGTTACATGCAGAGGAACACATTTCACTGCGTGTTGTACACTGTGTAACTGAGAATGTGACAAATAAAATTGGAATTTTATATTTCGAGATATCAGTGGCCTGGTTTTCTCGAGATGATTAAATTAAATAATTGTTCAGGAAAACGCCCCAGAAAATGCTGCAATGCATGTCTTCTCTTGGCTTCTGTAGTGCTGTATGATGTATGACTTGTAAAGAGTGTTGATAACGAGGTTAATATTAATCTTTAAAGTAACAATTGAGGCCATAAGAATCTGTCAAGATCATTTTTTTCAGTTTGACCTGGACCATGTTGTAAGGGCAACAATAATTTTATTTAATTAGTGCTTTGTTGTTTTTTTTTGTGTAGGTCTTTGTTTTAACTAATGTGTCCCTTTTCTTCTGTCAGGTGGTATCCCTTTTATCTTGACTGGGGAACTATTTGAACAGTCCTACCGGCCTGCTGCCTTTATGATTGCTGGCATTGTGAACTGGCTGTCCAACTTTGCTGTGGGCCTCCTGTTTCCGTTCATTCAAGTGAGTTACATCATTATATAAGCATTTTATTATTTTATTGTAGAGATATCTCTCTTCAAGCTTCCTAGCCACCTGGATTTGGGCAGTTTATCCCATTTTCCCTGGCAGATCAGATCAGGTGGAAGGTGCCTGTGAAATGTTATCTTCATGTCTCTCCACAGAAGTCCTATGTGGTTTGACTGGACCACTCAAGAGTAGTCAACATCAGGGTCCTAAGGTTGTTTAGCAAACTCAGGCCTGTTTACTGCAGAGGGGTCTGTCCAGCTCTGCAGAGAACTTCTAAAGCTAGAAGGGGCTCTGGATTCCTTGGTCTTTGTCCTTGTTTTTACATTCTTGCCCTCTTCTACTACATACCTCACCTCACATACAATCAATGCAGCTTAATGTAAAAGTGTTAAGAGTGAATGTGTCTTAATACCTTCTGGCATGAGTCTATTTGCAGCCATTGCACATAATACACTCAGTTTTGTGAGGCAACTTTCTTCATGCAGCTCTGGTACTTAGCTTTGGTGCAGGATTTTATTGCAGTTTCTTACTCTAAACCAGAGTGAGCATCACCTCTGTTGGCAGAGCAGTGGCAGCTGGAAGCTATTGGAGGTGTCAAAGTATTCCCGCGCCCCATATACTCAATTAGATTTACGAAAAGCAGCTTTTATTTCCCTTGTTAGAATGACAATGCATCTGTCTTGTAGATAACTTCATAAATCCGAGATAACAGCAGTAAAAAAAATACTGTAAAGGAAGATTTTACCAAGTTTAAACATTAAGTTCAGTTTGTCATGATAATTATGTCTTATTATTTTTATATAAATATCTATACAGTATGTATATAATTATTATTAGTTTACATCCCAGTTTGGACATTGACTAGTGGTGTTGTGCTGCTAATGTGAAGCTTTTGCTGCTTGGCCCTTGGTCCTAATCATTGCTACTTTATTTATCCCCCTTTGGTATTAGTTGCTAATGAAATATTAGAAAATGTCTGCAAAAACATTGATTGTTAAGTTCTTAAATAAGGAGCTGGTGTACTGTTGCATTGCCTTTCAAAAAAAACTAATAACAAGAAACAGTCACAGTAGCATAACCAGCATCTGCAATTTTGTCACTCAATGGTATTAAATGGTATTAAGTTGCTAAGATGTTGATAACAGTAAATGATCCTGGTTTGTTATCAACTCTAAGTGCTTAATATTAGACTAAAAAAATGCACAAATGTGCTTTTTAAAGACTGGAGTGATAAGCAAAACCATTTAGACAGAATATACTCATGTTTAACAGCATCTGATTTAAATATCACCACTCAGCTTTTTGTTCTGGCAGTAGTTCTCAACGTGTTGCTGTGGGAAAACTTCAGTCCAAAACTTCACACATAGGGCAGCATGATAAATTGAAGACAAGTTAGGCCTAAGGCCTCCACCTCTGCTGAGTGAGGGGTTATATATTTGCAAATGCAAAGCTTCCTGCACCCCACTCAAATGAGGCCAACAGACTTGAAGTCATAACCTGTTCAATTTGTCATTCATCTATTTCATCCATCCCCAGAAAACTCAGGCCCAATTCCCACTTCCACCTAGTTGGCCACATTTAGCAAACCACTTCGTGGATTTTAGAAAGGGTTGTCACCCTCTGCTTTCATTGTTTCACCCCACTCCAACCACCTTTCCTCAGACTGAAGAAGCAATTTGGATCAGTAGTGAAATGTTTCGACGATTGTCCAGTTGCCATGACTCAACTTCCAGATTAGGAAACATTCAAAAAAAGAAGTACAAAGTTGTCGATAAGAGCCGAGGACAGCTGCCTTGATGAAATTAGTTCAATTTTCAACTTAATTCAGTGTCTGCAAGAGATAACCAACTGGTCGTCGAGCCAGAAAGATTTTAAATAGCCCAGCTAATCTGCTCTCTCAGGAGACAATTGTTCTGAATTGACACCCCCTCTAACAAGGCCTGTGACATGACTGGACTGGTGGCCCATTAGGGCATCTATTCTTTTACACCAAGCCAAGCCAATATCTCCTCACAAGGACACAGACCGGCAAGAAATAGGCTTACATTAGGCTTACCCTGGACAGAACATGATCCTTGAGAGGAAAGAAAACGCTGAAGAGAATATTGTAGAGATAGGAGGAACTCATCACCTCAGGCACTGAAGCAGGCCCAGCTTGCAGGCGCACTTTGAATGGCTCTGGGACAAACTGGTAGAAGGAGATGGTTGGCAGTTAGTTAGCCGAGGCCATGGCAAAAACACCGCTGTCTCTACAATAAACAGGATGTTAACAGCGCGGCAACATTTCCTGCTATCATACGAAACATGGGCCAGTTTGTACAATAATAAAACTATTTGAATGATTAGAACATCGCCAGGATGTTATAAGGATTCAAAAATTCTAATTGTTGTTAGAACGGCAGCATCGGGAATCTCTTCTTCTCTGCCCAGCCACAGAGGGTTTACCAGTCCAATTCCTCAGTGTGCCTCATATACAAATTTACACTCCAGCAGGCATGTACACAGTCTCCTAACACAAGCTGTCCAACACAATCATAAACTGTACTGTCGCTGTGGTTGCGCTGAGGGAAATCAGGTACTGAATGTTCATATGTGACGAGGAGTCATCTACAGTGGCCTGTGCATACTCCTGTATATCTGTGCCTGGCTGACAGCCTGTGGGTTCACAGGATTGTCTCTGGACAGGTCTGTTCTCTGTGTCCCTGGCTCCTGGCACTCAGGCTGTGTGCACTGACAGGAGATGTGCACTGTTCCACACTCTTAACCTGTGTGCCAGTTAGTCAGGGTGGATTATATAAGTTATCAGAGTGATGTAACCTATTGTTGCTACTCATTATTTTTGGATTTGAGTTTTCTCTGAAATCTGGCAATTTATATGTTTTACTATTGAATTCATATACATAACAGACAGATGGGAAAAAAAGCTGCAGATCTGCAGTCTGCATAACAATCTTACTGAAAAATGTAATTCACAGCCCTCACTGTGACTGTTTGCTTTTTTTAAATTAGAGTGGCTCTGATGCATAATCGGGACCCCATCTGTGTTTTCTCTTTCTTTGCTTTCTATGATTATAGTCATATGCCGAGCTGTCACACAGTGACCTTGTTTACTTTAATAACTAACTTTCAGGTGTGTGAGGCCGCAGTAAAAGTGAAAGTCACTTTGAAACAATCTGCTACTTTAAACAAATCTTTGTATTTTTCTTTGTAAATCTGTAACAAAACACAAACAATGAAATTTAGCTGTGTTTGAGGAATCCTCAATCACCAGAACTATTCAGTTTCTGTCATCTCATTAAATATTTTGTCTGTAACCAGATGCAAAGGAACTAAGATATTACAGTTTTCTACATCACACGCGCTTTATGCTATATTTCAGTATCAGAGTCAACTTAATTGTAAAGTTTCTCTGATCAAGACACTGAACCCTGGTCAACTGACCATGTTCCATTGCAAATTTGCTTACTGTCAATACATTATTTACAAGGACTCAAATCATTAGTTAGTGTTTCTACAGTAATTAATCTTGACACATAAGATTCATACAGCTTAAATGCTGTACTTATAAAGCTTAATGGCCACCATCAAATGAATCGTCACTAATTTCTGACCTAATTTGCTTTGTGTTACGCACCGGAACTATGTGTTGTAAAGCTGAATGAAGCTGAAGTTTTCTTACAGCCCCAATAATTTCCTATGGGAGAATTATTGGGGCTGTAAGAAAACTGCATGGAGGAGAAATCAGGGGTCTGTGTTATGCACCAGCCCTGTGCTGCTTGTCTTCTTCTTTCTGTGTCATGCCATCTTCCTTTTTGTTCTTTCCAAGGACTTCAGCTAGCTAATTCTCTGAGCACACCTCAGCTCGTCTGCTCTTCCTTTGACAAATTCAAGCTTCCATAAATATTAACTTGTTCTCTGTCTATTTCCTCACAGTCCATTTGGCTTTTGTCTTTTTAATTCAATTCAATTCAATTCATCTTTATTTGTATAGCGCCAAATCACAACGAAAGTCATTTCAGGGCACTTT